>PEKF01000012.1:0-284673 GCA_003073195.1 Ramalina intermedia | reverse complement strand
GGACCGATAATAACGATAATAATTTCGATAACGAGCCTTAAAATTAAGCCGACTTTTATATTATATATACTTAAAACTTACGGGTATTAAGGAATAAGTATAATAAAAGCTAAATCGTTAAGTAATAACGTAAAAACCTTTAAAAAAAGGTAGCCCGGATAACCTAAGATACTTTCTTAATTCCCGCGATATTAGCTAAATATAAAAGGATCTTTAGTAATTTAGCTTATATAATAACGTTTATACGAAACCACTTATAAAACGACGTAATTGTCAGGGGCTCAGGTGAAGTATGGTTCTGAACTTGAGTGAATTCTAACTATGAAGGTCTAGCATACATGATCTGTGCAGACAAAAGGAAAGTGGATGGCGCTAAGCCCCTTTGGGCTAGTGCCGGCAGTAAGCGAGGCTCGCACAGTTGAGCCGCATGCGATGGATGAGAGGTGGTTCCCTCACAGTAATCGAAGCCGGTAAATATTTTAAAAGCTAATATATATAAGGTATTTGCGGGGAGTAAAAGTAAAAGTAAAAACAAAAGTTATACCAAAAGCTAAATAAACGCTATATTTAGATAAATAAGAGTATACGTCCCTAAAACCTCTCAAAGACCGTGTTTTTGAACGATTTGAGCTATTGCTAAGAGCATAAGTAACTATGGTGTGGGTGAGAGAAAAATCGAATTTTTCGTAACGTAGATATACTGTGGGCCTTAGCCCGCCCTAGCCCCGGCCTAAGTAAGGGCTAAGCCCGCCCCGCCCAATGATATTGCTGGTAGGCCCGGGCCCCGCCGTTAGCGTTGAGGCGGGGCGGGCGGGGCTGTTGCCAACACTGGATGCTCGAAGCTCGGGCGCCAAGAGGGAAGCCCCAAAGAAGCAAAAAATGAGGTCAAGCTCCAATATCATGTACATGCCATTGCTCTCGCAACAACCATGCCGCGACATTACTGCTGAAGTAACAATTTATCATGTTCAATCCATGGACACGCGATCGTCATGGAGGACATCACCAAGCAATTCAACGCCTTCAGAGCTAGACAGATCCCTCCTGATCAGCTCGCAAAGGCCAACAAGCAGAGCAGCATTCGTTTCAAAGCCTCATTATCTCTCGTCATCACCTTTTTCCTTTCGCTCACGTGAGTTATATGCTGGCCGTGAGATACAACGAGACTAATGTATCTATAGCCTTCTTCATGGTCTCGGTATCTACTTCTTCACCAAAGGCTTTCTGCTCACACGCCTCGTACTCGACGAAGCGTCCGAATGCGCCTCTCCTCCAATTGAGGTTCCCCCTCACGAGACAGGATGCTGGCATCCCCAGAAATTCGACAAGGCAGTTGTAATAATAATAGACGCCCTGAGATATGACTTCACTGTCCCTCACAATGGCTCGACCCATCACTTTCATAATGCCTTGCAAGTTCTCCATGAGACCGCCACGCATACGCCCGAGCGTGCCTTCCTCCTTCCCTTCATTGCAGACCCTCCGACAGCTACCCTTCAGCGTTTGAAAGGCTTGACAACCGGCACTCTACCCACCTTTGTCGATGCCGGCTCCAACTTTGCCGGGACAGCCATTGAAGAAGACAATCTTGTGGCACAATTGAGAAATGCTGGACGGAATCTGGTCCACCTGGGGGATGATACCTGGCACTCGCTCTTCCCAGGCTACTTTGATGCAAACTTGACCCACGCTTATGACTCCTTCAACGTGTGGGACCTCTTTACGGTGGATAATGGGGTCACTGAGCATCTGATGCCACTCTTAGCCCCTGACCAAACAAGCAAATGGGACGTCATCTTTGGCCACTATCTAGGTGTCGATCATGCTGGTCACCGGTATGGTCCGGATCATCCAGCCACCAATGGAAAGCTACAGGAAATGGATGGGGTCATCCGGAATATCGTCGACAGGTTGGATCAAAACACGCTCCTCGTCGTCATGGGAGACCATGGCATGGACATCAAAGGCGATCACGGAGGTGAATCAGATGACGAAGTAGAAGCAGCCTTGTGGATGTATTCTAAAAAGGGCATCTTTGGCCGAGGACATAATGGCGAATTGAGTCCCCCACGCACTGCAAAAGAACGGCCAGTAGGACAGATTGACCTGGTCCCAACCCTGTCTCTTCTACTTGGAATGCCCATACCGTATAACAACCTGGGTGGTCCCATTGCCGAAGCTTTTGTAGGCCCTGGTAAGCCAGATTGGCGCAATCTAGCTACTGTCAACGCTTTGGCCGCCGCGCAGATCAACAGATATCAGAAAGCCTACTCTGAAGCTAGGGGCTTGACCGATGATGTCTTTGCTTTGCCCAACCAACTCTGGGGCTCTGGATCCACTCTATGGGGATCGCTCACCTCTTCAAGCAAAAGCAGTGACCAAGAAGAGGCATTCAGGCTTTTTTCGAATTATCAGCAGAGCACGCTGAAGATATGTCGTGGTCTCTGGGCAAGGTTCGACGTGCCAAGTATGATACAAGGCATCGGCATACTTCTCTGTAGCCTTGCCATCCTCATATCCTTTGCGAGGTGCCAACCTGAATTGGGTTATGCGTCTTCGGCCACCTATCTCGGCTACATGTCCACAGGAGGGATAGTAGTTTCATTCATGGCCTTGGGAGCTGCCTTATTCGGATCTGGAGCGTCTCTGCTTCACTATAGTCTCTTCGGGCTCGCCGCGGGGAGTTGTCTTGGCTTTTCGATTGCATTTGTTCGAATCCCAGAGAGAAAGAGAATACCAATGCCACGAAGTTTGTGGGCATGGCTGGCCATCCTCATCACTGTTCTTCAATCTGTTGGTTTTGCCTCGAATTCGTATACGATCTGGGAAGACGACATCCTTCTTTTCTTTCTTGTATCTTTTGGCATCTTGGGACTCGTCTCCTCAATCGGGCTGGAAGCCTCCGAAGAGCGATATACGGGCATTGTACAATCTGTGGCATTCGCTATTTTGACATCTGTGGCATCGCTTTCCAAGTTATGTCGGGAGGAGCAGATGCCATATTGTCGGTCGACCTATTATGCGTCATCTACATCCTCCACCTCGGCCCCTTGGCAGCTTCTGATACCACTGATGACTGCGACGCTGTTGCCGGTCATTGTCAAACTGTATTACAAGCAGACGAGATCGTATGAAGGGGTGGCGACGGTTTGGATCGGGACGGTATTCAGACTCGGTCTTCTAGCGAATGCTATTTTTTGGATACTGGACGCAGCAGACGACAATGATTGGCTCGAAATGGACAAAAGCACGCTGAAGACAATAAGGAACGTTATCTCGCGGCTGGTACTGGGCGTTTCACTGGCTGTCGGTACATCATCATGGATCTATTCTAAACCTTGTATTAGCATCAAAGTGGTGCAGAAGTATGATGAAGGACTCGCAGACCCAAAGTCGGTTCAAATCTCCGGGTCCTCGAACGCGCACGGCACACGATATTTCCTCCTCGTTGGCAACATCCTGATAGGCCTCAGTCTCCTTCAAAAGCCAATGGGGAACGGTGCTTTGGCACTTTTGACCATTCAAATCATCGCCTTGGCGGAAGTCCTGCACGCCAACAACTTATCCCGAAGTGCCGTGGGGCCAATTGTTCTGGCAGCCCTGGGTAACCTGCATTTCTTCAAGACCGGTCATCAAGCGACACTATCGAGCATCCAGTGGGAGTCCGCCTTCATCCCACTGACTACCATTACATACCCCTTCTCTCCCATTCTGGTCGTTCTGAATACTTTTGGAGCTCAGATCCTCACCACGGCTGCCGTACCGCTCCTTTGTTTGTGGAAAAGGCCTTCAAGGCGACCAGGGTTACTGGGCGACGTCACAACTGCACTCGCGACATTCTTACTTTACCACGCGACGATCAACGTTGCAACAACCATGTGGGCAGGGCATCTGAGGAGGCATCTTATGTTATTTCGAATATTCAATCCGCGCTTCATGACAGGGGCGGCAGTCCTCTTACTTGTGGATTTGGTCGGGGCTTTGGTGGCGCTCGTTGCATTTGGGGTCAATACGGCTAGCATAGCGGAGGTGTTTGGATGGAGCTGATCTCATGGAAAGGATTGGATAAATTGAATTGGAACGTAAAAGGTTGCCAAAACAGTGGGATGCCATTGAAGCCCCCATGTGGCCGTTGTGGGTATGTAGATAGAAAGTGGCTTGTGGAATTGATACCCGGGATCAAGATAGAGAGAATTATCTCATCAGTAGTATTTGAGCACATTTACAGCGAACTCCAAGGCCGCAAAGCCATGATCCGAAGAGATGTTATCCTGTGCTCATAAAAGACCTCTACGAGGTGCGATTTGCCCTATTTCACCAATCGGAGTCGCGCTTGCCTATTTAGGCCATTCCTGACTACACTTCGGATTTCTCGAGCACAGTGTTACCCCCAGAGTACCATCCGTTGGACAAATAGTGCTCCTCATGGCGCCAGAAGGTCCACAGCCCAAGAGCTTCTCATCATGGGAGGAGGCATTTGCATATCCCGTTCCCAACGTGCGGGGGATGGAGAAGCAGCTCCGACGAGACATCGAGTCGAACAAGGAGAAGCTGCGCACATTGGTGGGGTATGCATCAATCCGCCCCCGAAACGGCCAATTGCCAATGTCTAATCAAATCACTCTTGCGGACGAGTATAGCAGCTTACACTTGTCGTGATTGCAGGGCGAGTTATCGCGATCTGCTGGGCACCGCAGAGTCCATCATCGAGATGGACAGCAAGATGCGCCGCGTTGAGACATTGATGGGTGATATTGGGACCAGATGCAATACCCGGCTGATAAACAAGAAGAATGCAAATCTCCATGCATGGAATAAGCATGTCTCCGCGAATGGTAGGATATATGGTCCCCTCTGCATGGAATGCGACTGAAGAAACTATGTGTTAGACAACGCTCGTCTTGCATTTACATGCCAATTGGACGTCCTTCGCAGCTGTCCCGAAACGATCTCTGCCTTGCTCAAGGAGGAGCAATCCCTACTGCTGGCATCGCGCGTACTCGTCCTCTCCCGCCTGCTGTACGCGAATCTCTCGAAACGGCCCAACCCACCACCTTACCTCGAGAGACTCAAAGACAGACTCGCTACGCTCAGGAGAAGACTTCTCAGCACGATAGATCGACGCTTGAAAAGCGCGGATGTGCAGAAGGATGAGTTGGTCGAGGCAATGTGCGCGTTCTCGCTCGCTACAAGCTCTACAGCTACGGACGTCGTAAGACATTTCCAGCACCTGAGGCTCGAGGCAATGAGCGAGAAAATGAGCGCCACGACCATAGGGAAGTATGAGAATTTGTCGGCAGCGTTGCGGCTTTATATACAAACTTTGAGAGACACACGGGCTGTTGCGCCAGGTCTGCTATCCTCTGCGCTGCAAAGCATGAAGGCCGTGCCCATTCTCAAATCGCAAGATCTTCTGAGGCTTGAGGGACTCAATCTTGATCTCCATGAAAGAGGGATAGAGGATGACATCAAATCCTTCACTCCATATGTGCGGCATGATGATCTGGACCGGCGGAAAATGGATCAGATGCTCAAGCAGTGGGCGAGCACGGCGATTAAGTCCTTCTTCGAAGGATTGAATTCTAAGATATCGAATATAAATGACCCCACTCAAATCATGAAATTACGCGTCGAGATATTGGAGCTTTGGATGTCCCAGCGTCAGCATGCTCAAGCAGTCAACTCTGCGGAGGTGCTGGATAGGCTCAGAGAAGTGTTCAACGAGCAGACGATTCAATTGAATCGGAGGACGTGTCGGTCCCTCGATGTTGGAGAGCAAATAGTGTCAGCTATTCAATCTTGGCAGTCTGGCATTACGGACGCACTGCCGTCCCTTTGGTCTCTGGCAACGGCTCCCGTTGGGACCGAAAGCGGTGGCAAAGCCTTTCGAACGAAACTCGTGGACCTCTCGACCGGAAAAACCATAGCGATACAGCGTCTCGTCTCTGCCTACGACGTGTGGTTGCGCAACATTCAAGCCTTGGAGAACATCATCAAAGAAGCCAAAGCCCACCGCTGGGCCGACGCCATTGACGAAGCCGACGACGATGATGACGGAGTCCTCGAAAATAAACAACTCTTACTCAGCGGAGACGATCCCCGAACGTTAGAAGAAGCCCTCCGACATGACCTTCAATCGGTCTTTGCCTCCCTCACCAAAACCCTGAGATCGATCGACCTGGATTTGTCCAATCGAGCATCCCAGTCAGCGTTTCTCATCCGCATTTGGCGCCATGTTCGCCGAAACCTGCCCGCCACTCTACCGAGACAGGATCTCGGCCGCAATGAGATCCCCACATTGTTCACAGACCTTGCCCAAGTGACGCTGAAAACCCCATTACATATATGTTCTAAACGACTTGACCGCATAGATCGATCTCTCACATTTCCAGCGCGAGCGTTGTGGGAGGGCAAGCCTGAGTTGCCAGTCCTTCCATCGCCGTGGTGTTATCGGCTACTACTGGATGTCGTGCAGGCGATGGCTGGATATGGCACAGACATTTGGAGCGCTGAGGCTGTGAAGGCGTTGAAGGCTGATTTGCGTGGGCGGCTTGCTGCGTTGCTCGCCACAAAAGATGACGAAGTAGATGCCGTCGCAGGAAGCCATCACGTGAATGGCAGTGTCAACGGTGGGCCAGATGCCGAAAGCGAAAACTCAAAGACCGAGGCAATCAAGAACGGCGATCCTGTCATTGGAGCTGACATGTCCAACACAAGCGACGAGGACCAGGACGTGGACAAATTGGACACGCATGGCAAGGATGCAGAGGCGTCGACGACCACCAAATCAAACGATAGGCTCATCAATGGTACATCCTGTAACCCCCTGGACGCCATGGTGGTTGAATCCAAGAAGACACAAAGACTCTTTGACATCGCATACCTGGACAGCGCGACCGAAGAGCCCCATACCACCGATCAGCTTACCGATCTCCAAGATTCCATCCTCAAAGCCATGACCATCGAAGACAGAGCCGTCGAGCAGATCAAGAACAATGCTGCTAAGTACTGGAAGCGGACCTCGCTTCTCTTTGGGCTACTACAATAAGTCATCATGCATTCCTCCTGCACCCATCAGGTTTACCATTACCTCTGCGGAGTCATGCCCCGTTCTCGTGAGTCAGCGGAGTCAAATGCATGTCCGTTGAGGGAAGCCGCATCTTATCAACATAACCAGTGAATATTCCTTTTTCCTCGGAAATAAAGATCGATACAAGGTCGATATATACACGTCTACTCTATACATAGCCCACCTCTTCCAACCCTCCATCCATCCCTCTCTCCCCAAAAATCACCCGAAATTCATCTTCAGCGCAATACTCGGCTCCCCCTTCCCCCCCTCCCCATCATCGCCCTCACCACTTCCACCCCTTGCGCCCCTACCAGCACCCCCAGCAGCGGCAGCAGCAGCAGCGCCACCTTCCCTAATAACCCTCTCCATGAACTCCCTCTGCCCCGCACTCATCTTCCGCACAACCCCGCGGAAAACGGGCGTTAATTTCTTCTCGCCCGCGAGAGATAGTAGTTGTTTGGCTGTTTCCGCGAAGACGGCGTGGCGTTCTTTTTCTTCTCCAGCAGCATCAGATGCAGCGGCGGCGGCGGCACGCGTGAGCAGCATCGGCACGACCACACACACCACCGCCATCCTGGATTTCTGGCCCGTCTCCTCGCCCTCGGCTGTGGTCGTGGTCGTGGTGGTGGCGAAACTCACGAGCGCGCCCGCCACAATGCCCCGAACACCGTCCGGGTCGGGCACGTCGTTGACGTCGACGATGAAGCGGATCAACCGGGGAAAGAGGTACCGCGCCACGACTTCGTCGGTAGGGTGATGTTTCGGCGTCAGGAGGATGAGGCTGCGCAGACAATTTGCGGCGATCGGGGCGAGGCCGATGTCAGAGAGGGTGTCGAGGATGGCGTCGAGGGCGGATGTGACGAGGGGGCGTGCGACATCGAGGACGCGGGTGGTGCTGGAGAGCAGGATGGTTAGGGCTAAGAGGGTGTTTTTGGCGCAGGGGAGGGAGGATTCCGAGTCCCGTCTTTGCGCGTGGGAGAGGATGGAGAGCAGGCGGGCGAGGGTGGCGTGCAGGAGGGAGCGGGTGCTGTCTTTGAGTTGGGGGGTCTGAACCATTCGTTGGAGGAATCGTTTGAACACCGGGAGGGCTTGGGGGACGACGTGGGCTTGGCAGGCGCCGGTTCCGAGGATCGTGCAGATGATGTGGAGGATGCTGGCGTGTAAGTCGTGCTTGATGACGGCGGGGAAGATGTCGGCGGCGTCGACGAGGGCGGTGAGGGAATTTTGGATGACGGTCACGCTTGTTTCGTCAGGGAGCTGGGGAGGGCGAGCGGAGGGGTTTTGGGAGGAAAGGTTGGGGAGGACTCCGGCAAGGACGAGGACAATGATGCGGGTGAGTTCGAAGAGCTGTTCGATGTCCTCGGATAGGTGGTCCTCATTTCCGTCATCCTTGCGAGCTGAAGGGTGCATGAGGCAGAGACTTCGCGCGATGTCTACCATGACGATTTGAACCTCGACGCCTTCAGTCAGAGCGAGTCGGTCGAATAGCTCCATGGTCTCGGAGAAGACACTATCCTGGAAGATTGCATTTCCCGCTACTGAGGGGCGGAGAATTCGTTTCAAGGCCGAGAGTATACCCAGGGTTTGACTCTCACTGCGAGCAGAGTCGCCTCCTGGTCTCGTGGTCAATGCTTCGATGACAATGCCGAAAAGGACGAAGAAGAACGCTGCAGGCTCGTCGCGATAGTTGATGTCGTTGGCATTCCTTTTCACCCCATTCGATCGCGGCTCCCCGGTCCTGCCATCTAGAGCATCAAAGACAAACTCGATGTCCTGATCGATGAGGCTCGCAATGGCCTCGACAAGCTTGAGCCATGAATCTTGGTAAAACTGGTACGGGTGAGTATGGAGGAAGTGCATCATGCTTGGTGACTATACATACCTTGAGCAGAGTCTGTCGATTCAAGGCAGCGTAGATGACATCCAGACTTTCGTCAAGTCTTGCAGGCCCCGTATTATTTGAAATGTCGGGTTCAAAGCGGAGTCTGGCAAACTCTTGGAGTGATGACAGCCAAAGAGGTGTAAGCTTTGCTACGTGGGGTTTGACCACCTTGACAAGATATCCCTGGTGTGTACTTGCAACCTGCAATTCAGCCCATGCAGACAAGACCGACATCCTGATCATGGTCTGGGCATTGGAGCTCAAACCTCGCAAATCACCTACGGCCGAGTCTTGCGAGTCGTCTGCTGAAAGTCAGTACTCATTATGCCTCAATCATTTTCTGAGGTGCAATCACCCGTACAGCTTTCAAGCGCGGTCACCAATAATTTGAGTATGCGACCCATTCGATCAACGTCGGTGACAAGGCCAGCCGAGACAAAGGTTGCGCAAACATTGACGGCTGCAGAAGCTAGATCAGGGGACGAGTCAGCCGTAAAAGCCGGCGTCAGGGCTGAGCTGATCTGAGCCTGGTACTGCTCGAGAAGTAGAGCTTCTGAGAAATCGGGATCAGGCATGGCACCAAATATCTACCCTGGTCAGTATTCACTATGATGCCTTCTGACAGTGTAAGCTCACTTTCAGGATTTGATCAATAAGTCTTAAACCACCAACTTGAAGCTCGACCACGGAAGCCGTTGAGGCGAGGAAGGCCAGTCGAATGACATCTGCGATCCGATTTTGCAATGCCTGGCCAGCCGGCGAATCCGCTTCCAATTCCATGTCCTTGCCAATTTTGGCCACAACATCGCTCAAGCATTGCATTGCAAAGGCTCGGACCTGCCATCGCAACAATTCCTGTGCGGCCTCGGGCAGGGTACCTGAAGCTTGATCCTTGCCATCAGAAACATTGAAACCGGCAACCTCCTCGTCTTGGAGCTCTGGGGCTGCTGTCTTTGGTTCTGCAACAGAATTTGAGTCAATGGGTTCTTTCGATATCTTGGTCAGTACTTGTTGACAGCGAGTGATCCACTTATCTGACTCGGTCAGACTGGATTGTCCGAGCCAAGTCAACACTATATTTCGTAACCCCTCATGCTGAGGATCGGCGTTCAGCGCCATCCAGATCTGGTCTTCCAATCGCTGTTGACCCAGCTGGAGGACAAGCTCGGCGTCTCTTCGCATGAGATTGTAAAGGCCATCAATAGCGACTTCTCTGACCGTGATGAACGGAGATTCCAAATTTTGCTGTAGTCGCTGAACATAACTTGCCATGTCAACGTGTACCGGATCGTAAAGCTTCAGGTGCTCCCATGATCGTAGACACTCGGCTTGGACTTCGAAATTGTCTAGTGCAAATTGCTTCATCAGCGTCAGCATCAATTCTCTGGCTTTGCTCATATCCTGAATATCAGGGCCAAGAACATTGACTAGAGTATCCATGCAATGTGCTATAGCAACAGCCGTAGGGGACTCAAGCTCCACACTGGAAGTAGATGCTGAATACGACTCTTCGTTATGGCTGTCGCTTGTCCAGAGCTGTGCAAGTAAACCAAGAGTGGTGGACACATTGCCGGAGAAGGTGAGACCTGCAGAGTCTGCGACTTGAGACAATGCTTGGATTGCGCAGTGGTGCACCACGGGGGTGGGATCGCTGCACAGAGACATCAACACTCCATGGATTTTCTTCATGTGTAAGCCGGCGGCCATGCCCCCAACCTGCGAATGTATGGAGCCAAGCGCCATGGAACAGCCGGCTCGAGCGTTCGGATCTCTGTTGGCCACAATAGTATCAATCAAGCTATCCACTTCGCTTGAAGTGAAGGCATTTCCAGCATTGTTGCAGAGCCTTCCAATGCCTTCATAGGCTAGGAGACGGATAGTCCGATCTTGATTGATGACAAGTGACTGGCCAAAGGATGAGCGTATAATTGAGTCATTATCGAAGTCTACAAACTTACTCGCAGGATCTCCTCAAACGCTTTTTCTACAGTCTGACTCTTGACATCCCCCCTGTCAGCCAGAGTCTCGCCCACTGCTACTTTGAGTGCACTCAATAGCGCAATAGCGCTGTTTACTGTGATAGCAGCACGCCTTCCGGGGTCCCTTTGGAGTGAAGGAGAAGAGAGAAAGGTTGCGACCTGTTCTAGAAGGCCTTCTTGCACCTTGGAGCTTTGAAGCGGGAATGCTGTGGCGAACAATGTGACTGCCGCATTCACAACTTCCGTGGCCGGAGGATCGGGCAATGTCTCTTCACCTGACTGGCTATTCACATAGAGACATATTGAGTCGTGTTCTCGGGCTCCCGATATTGGGCTCGAAAGCTGCATCCATTAGCATTCGGTTTCTAGGATCAGGCTACTTTTATAACGAACAATGTCATCGACGCTAGCCTCAAGCTCCACGCTCTTCTTGAAATTGTCGTCGGCTTGCTCACTCGGCAGAAGCCTGACTTGGTCCCTCCGCACAATTCCAGTCATTCCAAAAGCAGAATTGTCTGCAACATCCCAGATCGACTCAAAGGTACCTGAAGTGTTGGCAATCGAAGAGCTGAGTGAGCCAGGCGCATAGCCATCAGGATCTGCGATCAAGCTCACGGCAAATGTGAGGAGATTTGACTGTGACAATGTCTCCCCGCTAACGTGAGCACTGACAGTGATAAGCCTGGAATAGCATTGAAGCACTCTTCTCCTTACCATCAGCACCAGGTCCTGAAGGTTCAAAGAAGAGACCGCTCGTTGCGCAGCATCCTCGACAATCCTTTTGTTTGATATGCTGTCAAGGTATTCGATGGTGTTCTGCAGCATAAGGCCCAGACGCTTCGCAACATCGGTCGTTAGCAATTTGCTGTTGAACTCTAGAAAAAGAAGCATTGACCCAAGCGTACACTCCCTGATGGAAGTCAAGTAGTGCATTTCGGCGGAAGATCTTTGCTTGACATTGTCCCTTGTCAACGGTTTCGGTAGCGCGTTCCTCCACAGGAGAAGAAACTGGGAGAGGTGGATCTTGACGAAATTAGGACCCAAAGCCATAAGACCGCCGATCAGAATCCATGCTACCTGCACTTGAGTACCGGCAATTCGCAGATCGGCTTGACTGCTGGACTTGAGCAAGTCTGTGGCTATAGTGAGAACTCTTGAGCTGATGTCCAGAGAGCCATATAATGGCTGAGCAGGGGACACGCTAAGCACTGCAGCCAACCCATTTGCATATCCAACACACTTTCGCGGTGCGATTTTGCCTGACGTACCCGACACGAGCAAACCCAACTCTCGCGTGACGCTATTCATGCAGATTGAGGCACATGAAAGAAGCTGCTGTGGGCATGCAAGGACAAGGGCACGCAGGCAATGTGCTGCATGCACCTGCACTGTGTAACTTGAATGTTGTAGCACTTGCACAAGTGCGTCTCGGCAGGAGTCACCCAACGACCGAAAGGCCGATCCCAGCGACCCTACTAAAGACGCCAAAGCGTCCAGTGCAGATACCAACGCGTGCTTCGACGGAGCTGGTATCTCTTTGAGCACCTGCGGATAGTTCTTGAGCACATTATTGAAAAGTGCTCTGGCGACATTCAGGCGGCCTGCTTCGCCAAGTATCTTCAAACTGACACAGTTGACCAAGATTTTTTGAACAAGCCTCCGAGTCATCAACTGCTTATAGCGGTCGTGTACAAGCAAGTGGCTGGTCAATAGCTCATTCAACAGGTGTTCAAGTATTTGGCTAATGTTGGATTCGATGACGGATGGTCCAAGGCTTGAAAGGACTTTCATATAGCAATGAGCAATGGTAGCCCTGATTTTGTTACTGGTGGTGGGAAATGTGTACTTTGTCGAGAGATGCCTCATGATATCAGAAAGAGATAAGACAAGCTTCTCTGCTTTCTTTGCACTTGAAGGAGATGACGACCTTTGGGCATCTCCAATGCCGTTCTCGATCGCTTCATCCTGTATCTGAGTTGCGGTCTTCCTCTTCTTCAACGGTTTTGGGACGAGAACAGATGGTGTAGCCTCCGAATAGGCCTTGACAAATACCGCTGCAAGACACGATGCTGCCGCGTGTCGAACGGCACTGATAGGGGTTTCACCAGCCTTCCAAATTGCGAGACGTGCGTCCTCGAAATGACTTGTGGTGTCGAATAGATTGGTGCAGCGAACCAGACTCTCCAGACATGCGCAAGCTCTCACCTGAGCCAGCGGGATCTTGTCGTCTGCTGCAATTTTCCGGGCTTGCTTCCAGATGTCACGTGCGATTGCTTCATCGATCGATTTCTCAATGGAGACCACGATCTTTGTCAAAGCTCTCAGTATTGCAGCACGCAGCCCGGCATGGCTCTGTGCCGGCTTCAACAGGCGCAGTAGACTCGAACATGCCAGGCTTGAGAGGTTGATGGCGCTGGCTCCAGCTCCACGGTAGACCTCCCCTAGGCAGTAGACTGCAGCATGCTTGTTTTGTAGATCCTTCTCTCCCTTTCCTGCATTGATGACTGTCACGAGCTGATTGACCGACTCAAACAGTGTCTTCCTATTCCCACTTCCTAATATGCGTGCGAACGCTCGACCAATGTTGCTTCGGACGGCCTTTGAGGGTGCAGGGGATGAGAGGTTGATGATCTGATGAATCTCCTGATTTAGGGGAGATTGCTGAGAGCACAACTCTTCATAGCTCAACGACGCTACGTGGCTCTCCAGATCGACAGCAAAGGTGAAGAGATATAGGTCTTGCTGCTCCGAGGGCAAAGAATGGAGCTTCTGGACGTCAAGTCGAACCCCAGGCTCTTCGGGCTTTGGGACAGCTCCATTAGTTTGGCCATTCATTGAAGGAGTGGCGGTACGAGACTGTGACATTGTCTTCTAATAGCGCCGCACTCCAAAAAAGGGCATTGGTAACATTCATCCATCGAATGCTCGTGCCAGTCACTGGTGCAACTGAAGTCGCGAGACAGTATTCCCGCTTAGAACTATACCCGGGGTTACGGCTGTTGGCCACCTGTCTGGCGCTCCCTAGGCGGGCCAAGCCCGCCCATACGGCGGAATCTCACCGCAAACGGCCCGAGAGCCCCTTAAGCGGGACGACATGGCTTCTTGAGTTCATGTCTCTTTACATGCAAGGGAGCATATGATCGCACGGAAGTCTCACAGGATCGTTCGGGCCCCTGATGTTCGTCATCTAAGCCATGCGCCGATTCTAGGCTCAGGCCACAACAGGTACGTAGTAACCTCTACCCCCACACCCAATAGCCCGGCCAGTATTTCCCTCAGAAGCCAATCCATTTCCTGTATGACGAATTCCCCTCTCTGATCAACTTCACCTCCAGATGGTCCAAGATCAAACACGACAAAGGCGTCGCCGACGCCCGCACCAATAAAGCCCGCTCCACCCTAGCCCACGACCTCACCCTCTCCTCCCGCCTTAATGGCGCCGATCCGCGCTTCAACTCGCATCTGGCTTCGCTTCTCACCCAGGCCAAGAGGTTGAACTTCCCTGCACATTCCATACAAGCTGCAATTGCGCGCGGGCAAGGCGTCACCGCTTCTGGGGCTGCACTTGAGGGTCTGACCGTTGAGGCAATCGTACCCTTGGCGGAAAAACAGGTTGGGGTCATTGTGGAATGCCAGACCGATAGCAAAGCGCGCACGCTTAGCGAGGTGAGGATGGCTGTGAAGGACGAAGGGGGCAGTGCCAGTGCTGTGGGACATTTGTTTGAAAAGAAGGGGAGGATAGTGCTCTCCATTGGGGGCCTAGGATCAGGGATCGAGGAAGGAGAGGTCTTCGATATGTGTGTGGAAGCTGGGGCTACGGATGTGAAGTTTTATCCCATCGACCCGGGTGAGATGAGTGAAAAGTTGGAGGCAGAGGTGTTCACGGAGCCAAACGAGACGAGCGCAGTGGCGAAGCAGCTGGGAGAGATGGGCTCTCAAAGGCTGAGCGTGGAGAAAGTGGAAGTCATCTGGGACCCGAAAGAAGAGTCACAGGTCGATGTTGGCGACGCAGCAGGAGAATTGGATGCGTTCACGGACAAGCTCAGGGAAAACCAAAGCGTTTTGGATGTCTACACCAACGCGCGTTAAGACAAACTGCTCTTTCTTTTTCGACCGGATTATGACACTCAGCCCAAGCTTCCTATCTCTGGCTCTCTCCTGGCTTTTGAAAGCACATCCGCGAGATCTCGAACACATGCCCATTGACGAGGACGAGCCCAGCGCAGTGCAATCGACTTTCTCATCTCCGTCATTGATATGCAGGGTCTGGACCAGAGCTTTGGAAGCCGATGAAGATGTGAGATTATGAGAAGTCAAACTGCATCACGTGACAGTCGTGTCGAACCTATAACGCGTTTGCTAAAATTTCATAATCTGAAGAATGCGCTCAACAATTAGATAGTATGGAGCAAAACAACGTCCAAGTCTCGAGCATGAAATCACTTGACAGCAGAGCCTAAAACGAAGGACGAAAAATGCCCCTGAGTTTTGCTGCCTCAGAGCAGAGTCAGCGACCTTCGTCAGGTTCAGAAGGTAGCAGCGAGCCAGAGCTTGACCTCAGCGAGTACGGCATCCGTGGATTCAAAAATGCTCTGGAACACATTTTTTTTACCATAAAGACATCAGGCTCTTTCGCTACGTTTGGCACAACTCAAAATGCCCCATTGTGTGGTCTTTCAGTCCATGAACTGGGACCGATTGGGCTCCCTTTGACAGTACGCGATGCTCAATTGATCAAAGCAGTATGCCATCGATCGCCGTTGGGCAAAGGTGAGTGGGGCCGGATAATCTCCGACGCCATTTCTAAGTTAATCTTCCCTGTTGCAAGGCAGCGAGACAGTTGTCGATGAATCTGTGCGGAAAACGTGGGAGCTCAACCCAAATCAATTTCATCTCTTCAACCCAGATTGGACCAACTATATCTCAGACCTGACATCGAAGGTGATAAAGGAGCTTGGATGTCCGGTGGGACTGCTCGCAAAAGCAAGTCTGTACAAATTGCTGCTTTCCGAAGAGGGCGCAATGTTCAAGCCGCACAAAGAGTGCGTATGAATATCTTTTCTAGACACTACGATCACGGCTAAACATTTTGTAAAGCGCAGAAAAGGAGCGTGGAATGTTCGGAACATTGGTGATCTGTCTACCATCCGTACATACAGGTGGTGAAGTCATACTTTCACATCACGGTGAGCGAAAAGTATTGCAGACCGCGATCGCATCGGATTTCAATACCACGTATCTCTCTTGGTAAGGTCCTTGCTTTGCCTCATGGTCACCCCAATGTACTTACCGAATCAAAAGGTACGCAGACGTGAGGCACTCCGTCGAGCCCATCACTTCTGGGAATCGCCTCGTCCTCGTCTACAACTTATTACAGGTATCGCAAGGGGGTCTACCTTCCTCGTCGCTTTCGCTAAAGGAGAAGAGGAGGCTAGGCAGAACATTGGCTGGCTGGAACCGAGGGATGACAACTGGGGCTGACCTCCCCAACTTCCTGCTCCTTCAGTTTGAGCATGGATACACGGACAGCCATCTGAAAATCGACTTCTTGAAAGGCCTCGATAAAGTCAAGGCAGACTACTTAAGGGAAACATGTCACGCGAACAACATTGGCCTCTACTTGGCAGGCATGAAGAAGTCTGTTGTGGGCGAATGCGAGGGAGATGAAGAAGATCACGTCATCGAGGAAGTGATCGAGGAAAAGATCGAGCTCAGGCGGATGTTTGACCTGGACGGGAATGTGATTGCGCAGGAGATTGCGGTCGATGAATACGACATTGTCGCCGAATATCCGTATGAGCGCTGCTCAGAATATCCGTTTGGGGAGCGCTCATGCGACTACGAAGATTATGAAGAGTATACGGGAAACGCCGGACCAAGCACAACCCAATATTTTCATGACACCGTAGGACACAGACTATCGTCTAATGTTTGGGCATGTCTTTGACTCATTCACAGGTCGCGGTACTTGTACCCTTCGTGTCTCGTACGAATTGGCTATTTAAGTCTTGCCGCCATGGGGTGATAGATACAAATCCTTGGATGGACCGTCTACTCGAGACTAAAAACCTGGACAACGCGGCAAAAGCTGATATCTTCAATCTCGCCCTTCTCATGGATAGGCTTCACCAGAAGAAGGAGAAGAAAGCAACACCGTGGTTCCTGAACAGGGATTATATCCCCAAACAATTCTCGAAACCCAAGGCCGGCCGCATTCTCAAAGCGAGTATCAAGCTTTCGTCCCCCGAACTTTTCGCGAAAGGTCTACGCTTGCTTGACACGGATTTTGAAATAGCGAAGGAGGACTTTATGGTCGTAGGACAAGGAACCTTGCTGTTCCATGTTCCGTTCGGCGATGCTTGGTAAGCATTCTGATGCTGGCAGCAATGGTCGTCGTTTTGCTCATCAGAAACTGACGACTCCAGTGTTGACGATTTGATTGCACACAAACGGACAGTCAGTGATAGAGTGGTAGCGTTGCATTCATTAGCCGCCCCGCACTATCCTCAGGACGGCCGTCCAGATCTCATCGATAGCCTGACGAAGTCTGACCAGTTCTCGGATTGGAGACATTCAAAATTGGCGGAATTGACTGCAATGACAGGGACCCTTGATAGACAGGACGGCTACTATCTGGCGATATGCTTGAGCGGAGATTATGCCGACAGGTACGGACCTCTGTCCAAAAATTAGAGACTGAATCATACGCGACTGACGCATGAAAGGTATGAGGATGTTGCTCAAAGAAATCAAGACAACACAGAATCCGTTGCCAGCATGGTGGCGAGCGCCATCAAGCTTGGTGAAAATGGTCGAGCGCATCGTCAACGTGTTGAATCTATCCTGAAACGCTTTCTGGGACCGTTCATCCGTTCATTCTCATTCAGGGCTCCAGATTCTACGACCACCAAAAAGCTAGATCCGCCCAACAGGCTAATATCTCCGTTTAGCGCGGAAGACGTTGCTACCATTTTCGGATACCTCTACAAAACCAATCAGACGATTCACATCGATGCAGTAGATAGTGTCCACCGTGCTCTTACGAAGCCGCCCACCGCTGTTCTCGATGGATTCGCAATCCAGCTCCTCCAACATCTTTCGACATCAATCCGGCAGGATCGAAGCCTTGCAGCAACCTATGCAAGCCTTTTCCGAACAATCCTTGTGAGTTATGTCGAGCAATACGTACAGCACAGGCCCCCTCCAGGCGATCGGGAACGTTCCGGGGTAGGATGCAATCGCTGCGAGGACTGCAGACAACTCGACTACTTTCTCAGAGACCCTGCGCAGGAAGTCGGGAAATTTGCTCTGAAACCTGCTGGGAGGACCCATCTGCACGAAATGCTGAACAGCACAAACCACAAACATGTGACTCTAAACGGAGGTGTGCTGAAGGTCACGAAGAGCAAAGGATACCAAGGCGCTAGGCATGATGAGTGGGCGAGGCGGCTTTCAACGGCTCAAAAGAAGATGTCCGAGTTGGATCGAGGATTGTTGATAGAGATGCTTGGGAAGGATGATGTTGAGCAGTTGCTCGCGGGCAAATTGGTGACGCGCGCTGACCAGCCAGTCATGGCTCAGGCGACAGGGACGAAACGAAAGAGGGTGGAACCTGAAGTCATCGACCTTACCTGATAGCTATGATAATACAGGTGGGCTGAGTTGCAAATGGGGGCGCTACTACAATTGTACATTCCTTCATGTCAAATGTGGTTTGGTGTAAGACGGACTTCCCATATGCCGCAGACTAGACTTTGATGATCCTTAATATTCTGTCAAGTGTGCTTGCCCTAGCACACGTTCTTCATGTTTAAAGCGACGTCCCTTGGTCGTCCCCATATTCAGCTTCTTTCATTCGGGAAAACTTTGTTCCGAGAATTTGAAACATCAGGATCTTCTTCATCGAGCAAGTCAAAGTCCCCGGCCGTTCATTCATGTATATACTATCTTGATTCTAGGTCTGCCACTACGTCTGCTGAAGAACGATCATTCGCTAATGGAGATGGTGATTACTCATTCATTTCGACGGACTCGCGCAACTCTCTGACTCTCTTGCATTAGAAGTTGGTATCTAGGCAGCAGTCGTTTGGTTCATATTTCTCACCGTGGTTTATGTTTGCAAACTCATTACATCCACATGCGTGCTGCTATAAACTTGAAAGCAATGGTGCATATGACACCTGAAAAGCCTCCTTTTCCAGAAGAATTGAGATGTCATTTATTGAACCACCCAGTCCTCTCACACAGCTTGTCTCATCATCCCAGCTATCGCCACGGCGCGACTTTTTGATCCTCCGTCGTATATAGCACGATGACGCATTCCCGTCTAACCCTTTCGCTTGTCGATCGCTTCCTCACTCCATCCCAACAGCACAATTGCTCCGTGTTCAGCAACGGCGACTGTGTTGCCAGCACCAATTGCCTGCTGTCCAACCTGGACGAGTATGTCAAAGCAGGCATGAGCAGCGGCACCCAGCTACTCACCCTCATCCCTGCCGCCCTGGCCATCCTTCCCTCACGTGGGCCCAATGTTCTGACGGCGGCGACTTTCGGCTACCCGTTCTGGCTGTTGAGTGCATTTGCCGGTTCAATCCCTGCAGGGGCGGCAGCGGGAGAGGTGGCGCGTTTGATCGGACACGATACAAGCTCCCAGGGTATAGTTGGCGTTCGAAATGCATGGATTGAACGGTTCAGCAACCATCACGAGCTGAAGCAGCCAGCATATAGTCTGCAGGCCCGAGCCCTTTTCCTCACCATGGCTGCAGTACTAGGCTGCATTCCAATTTCCTTGGCGGTCTTGTTCGGACCTTCAATGGTGGTGACGTGGTGCTGTGATCAGCATTATCTACTCCTGAGCTGGATCATCGGTCGTATGTCACCTGCGCTCGTAGAATGGGTGATTCTACAGGCCACTTATTGGTGCGTACTCACATCGGTGGATGATGGTGGTGCAGAAGATCTGCGGCAGAGGCTTAATTTAGTCCGATTCGGGGCCTTGCTGGCACAGGTCATAGCAAAAGGAGCGCACGGGCTCGCGATCATTTGGGGGACAAGCGTTCTCGGATCCACCATCATGTTTGATGGTTTGTGGGCAATGATGCTTCTTGGAGTTCTCCCGGCAGCGTACTCGTTCATGCAGCTGTGCCTCTTGGGATTTACCGTCAGCAGCGACGGTATATCACGTAAAGGGCTTGAGGATGACATGTCCTGATTCGGATAACGGCTTTGGGATATGTTTTCAACGTTCTTGCTGGTTATGTCATGCTGTGAGAGACTCTACCACGGTCTCTGGAGTTGCAGCCACGAATGCTGTTCGTTTTTATCAACGTTTAGACCATTCGGGGTGAGAAATCCGACTCCTGCTACTCTAAGGAGGAGCCTTCGATGGAGTCAGCTATTTCATCAGTATGCCATCATCTTGATGACGATTCGCAGGCCAGCTCGCAAGGATCACTGGTGGCTGACTTCTGATTGAATGTTCATTGCAAAATAAACACGATCCCCATACGATGAAGGATATTTTTCTATCAAGGTCAGAGACTCAGCATTGAGAAGAGTCCTGAATCTAGGGGTTCCTTCTTTGCAGATATCGTTTATTCAAGTACAGACGCGGTAGTCGGCACCCAATGTGGTTATGGTGAGATATCCAGATCCCAACGTCGTAGATGGATCACGCTCCCTGCATGCTGCTCTGACAACGCGACCTGGCCCAACAAAGCGTTCTCCTCACAGTGAGATGATCGGACAAGAGTTAAATGAATTGCAAAGTGCATCCAGATTCTCAAATGCTTCACGAAAAGCTTGGTACAGGATGCGACTTCCTTTCGAACAGGCTCCGAAAATCCAAAGCCAACAATTGATACTCCCGGAAGATCGCGGAGCAATTCTTTTTGGAAAATCAGATTGGCGATTGATTCATCAAGAGACTGCCAATGTCACGCTTTCGAGTATAGTAGAACAAAGTTTTCAGCAAAGCCTGGTTGACATGAGGAAGGGTGGGGGATGTGGTTACGTCGACGAGCGCGCGCGCGGGTTTTCCGACGTGGGGGTGATGGTGTCGGGACTGTTGGGGGAGCGGTTGTGGTTGTTTAGGGTGGAAGACGTTGGTGGCGTGGGATCATGCGGTAAGACAATTGTGATGGGGGGAGTGGTACAGGTGGTGGGGATGTCGATATATGCGTCGTCATCATCGTTGTCGTTGGTGGAGATGTTTTTGGGGAGGGGTGGGTGATATGGGAGGGGCCGAGGGGAAGGGGGAGATGTGGGGTGCAATTGTGTGTGCAGTCTTGCTGGACCATTCATTCTGATCTATGAAAGAAGGGGTTGTGAAATGCAGATCTAGCACATGGGAAATACGGAAGGATGGGAGCGGTGAGAGGAACGGAAATTGTTAAGCAAACCTTGAAAAAATCAATTCTGCTGTTGAAAATTGGGGCATTAGGCAAGCCCAATGATCGGGTGGCTCGCACAAAGGGGCATGAGTGCGCGAAAGGAGAATTCACACGTGGCTGGGAAGGGAGAATTGGGTATGGGAAGGTATTTTCGAAAATGGATCCAGAGGAAGACGTCCGTATTTGTAGCAGAAACCTTACGAGGTTTACAGTTGTAGACGGCATCGTGGTACTGGAGATAAGCAGCAGGGTCGTGTGTCGAGCAGGTATCCACAAGATCAATGAGATTTCGAATACATGAAATATCTGTTCTAGCGGCCTGTTTCTCGAAGAATCCAGCCGAGCAGCCCGACAACTCCAATCAGACCGCGCGGTTCAATTCAACTCAATCTAACCACGCGATCACACGATGACAGCATGCATTGTCATCGTAAGATGTGAACGCCCTTCTTGGTTTCAGGTGACAAGAGAATCTGAGGAAATCCCATCTTCCAAGCATCCATCGCTCACTTGAAGTGACGTACCGATTCACGAAACACCATATATGCGAAGAATCCTAGTGCCCAGATATGTGTAGTATGGAATACACACATCTTCCAACTCGGAGCGTAGAAACGATCTAGAGGGCGTCGGCGAAGCTCATTCAATTGGACCGACGCGACAAGACCGAATGCGAACATAGCACCGCTGAAGACCAGGAACAAGTCGAACATGTGTGTATCGAAGTCATGCTTCATTTCTAGCTCGACAGCCTCCGACTGTTGTGAGGGATCTTTGAAAAGGAAAGTGAGGATGATGACTGCGATCCAGTAGAGGATGGTGAGCCTCTGGACAAAGCGGGGACAGCCTTCGCTGGATGCAGCCAGGTATTGGATGTCGTTACACAATTTCAAATATTTGTTCTCTATGGTGTGCTCGTCGCGCCACCATTCCTCTAGCTTTGCTCGTGCTGCCTCTAAGTGTGGGCTGTCTTCCAAGATGCGGGCATCGACATCGCGCATGGTGACGTTTTGCAAGAAGTCTTTCGTCGATTGTGGCAGATGGCTGTCTGTATTGTAGGCTTGTTCCAGAGAAGATTTCAGAGTCTGCAACATGTCCATCTTTACCTTGAGCAGACACCATCGACTATTACGGACCGGGTGAGGGGGAAGGATTAGATGTTGAACATTGCTGAAGGACTGGTATTGATCCCTGCTCTTGTGAATGCTTTCCAGAAGCGACGCTGAAGATTGCATTCTGGCGGTCGCGATATCACCCGGCGATATTGAGAATTGTGCCAGACGGATCTCCTGCCTGAGTAAATACGACTCGTGCGATAGCTCAGATACTGCTTCTTGAGGCCTTTCGGACGCCATTTTGGTCAATCTTCAAAGCTCTTCTTGCTGCGAAGATCTTTCAAGAATATGAATCCGAGACATCTTACATGGGAAAGAAAGAAAAACAGAAAAATCCCTGGAGTGGAGTGGCGTTTTCGCCATGTACCTAAACAATGAGGTGGAAGAGGCTGTGCTATCCTTCCAAACGCCAAAGTGCGATGTCACACTACATTTGCGTCAGAAGGTTTGTCGAATTCCCATGGTAATACCGTGGATGCTTGATAAGTCACTATAGGTTCGATTCCTATTGGCGCTAGTCGTGGTGCAGTGGTTATCAGTTTTCCTGGTAGCGCCAATAGCTACAAGGGCTCACTGTCTAGTAGCACCGCGCAGGTTCGACCCAGGTAGTGGACAGATTTTATTTCTGGGTTTTCCTCTGTGGTGTACGGCTTGGTCAGCGGGGGCTGACGACCTTGCGGGCGTTGGTGGCGTGGATGCTTGATAACTCACTATAGGTTCGATTCCGTCGTGGTGCAGTGGTTATCAGTTTTTCTAATACTTCCTGATAGATTAGGGAATAGCATCCAAGTGATCCATTCCGGTGCACCAATTTCGATTTGCAGAGCAAGTATAAAATCATGGATGGCGCTGCCTTGACATAGACATGTCGCACCAGAAGACGAGGGAAAGCATCCGACTCATAAGGTTTTGGCCCTTAGCCAGTTGAAATGTGCCATGGTCGTTTGTCCAGAATGGTGAATCGAGGACATCACGTCTGGATAGTCTGTCTCAATTGCGCCTCGTAATCGACACCATGTCTAACAGCACCTTTGTAGCCAGTCTCATCGAACATTGATGCAACCCAGAGATACTGCTCATCCGTCTTCATCCTATGCACGTTGATTGATTTTTCGGTGACATTCCCCATGGTCATGACGTCGAAAGCTCTCTGATCGGTCAACTCGACATAGTCAAATTGCTCGCCCGCCTCGAGCAACAAGTCGGCAATCATAAAATCCTCATGCCTTTTCTTCAGCTTGCGCTGCTCATCCATGTCGTGGACGAGATCCCGCGAGGTGGTCTCGTACAAGGCAGTGAGAATCTCGACCAGGTCCCAAGTGAGTGTATAGAATTGACCACCGGGAAACACATGTGGTCTACCGTACTGGATCACGCGAGAGATGATTGTGCGATGCATATCTGGGAGCAAGCATTCGCTGCGAAAAGCGCCAGCATTGAGGAAGGAATCGTCATCAATCTTGCTTACAAAGTCCCATTTCTCACCGGTAGCAGTTGCTCGGTCTCGAAACAGCTTGAATGTTTCGAATGGCTTCAGTGTAGTTGCAAACTCTTTGTCGTCGGCGTGCCCCTCAATCATGATCATATCGCCATATGTTTCATTCTCCTGCTTGATGACTGGCAGCCATTCGACACTTGGCGTGCCAATGACGAAGTACGGTTTGAATTCAGCTTTTCGATATAGCGTTTGCCAAGTCGAGCGGATGATTTCGCGACGCTGCCGTAGGTGGGCGGCCGAGCTTGTCCACACAAGCCATGATGGCGCCTCAATGGCAGATTCCTGGGGAGCCTCGCCGGGATGGGAGGAGCTCAAGGAATTATAAGCACGGTATGATGAGAAGATCAGAATAATCAAGACAAAACAAATAATTGGCGCCAGCACGTTGCTTTGTCGCGATTGAGCCATGTAGAATTTTCTCTCGGGCACCACGACCGCCAGCGATTCGAGGATGTTAGTGCATGTAAATTTATCAATTCCAAGTCCAATCTCTTTCCTTCTCACTTCTCACCACAACGTATGTTAGCTTCAAGCAGTTACATGTACAAAGAAATATAGCTGAAGGGAAGATATGTTGCACTGAGAGATGTCGTGCAGCTAAATGCTTTGGATTGTCATCGTTGGCCATTTCCGGCGACGACATCCCTATTAAGATGGAACCCTATGAGCTAATGCACCTCAACGCTCTAGCTCCCGTCGAGCCGCTGCTTGTCAAACTCTGCTCATATTCCCACCATTTCCTGTCCTGGTCATATTTCTAAACCTGTATCAGCATCCCGAATCCGCTGCCACCCACCGGCACCACCTAGACATGTCTCTGCCACGTCTAACCTTTCTCTACCCTCATTTGTTCAAGGCTCCCCGCCAGCAAGAAATCCGCTATGCTGTATCGTCCCTTCGCAATCCTCTGCGCCAGACCCCAACCGCCGGCCTGAAAACCACCAAAAAGCGCCGACAAGAGACCTATGCCCAAAGATATGGCACCGCTCAGGAACCTCAGCCACCTCCGCCTCCAGGATCTCAGATGCCGCCAAAGCAATTGGACGATAAGAGTCTTGCGGGTGCCATGGAGAAGGAAGTAAAAGGCCCGCCAGCAAAAGAAGAGCGAAAGGATGAAAAGAAAGCCGATGCGGGCCCACAGCAGCAAGAGAAGCGAAAAGCACCACAGAAAGCTGCTGAACCGGAGCCAGAGGAACGCCAGCCGGAGGAGACCAAGAACCGACCCCCCATCGGCCCCCTCTACGACCGAGCCAAGGCCATCGAAACCGCCCTGCAAGACCCGGCTCAGCGCGCGAAGCAGCTCGACGCCTCCACATCCCCCACGGAAAAATCCCCCAAGAGCAACGACACCATCACCCCTTCCACAGAAGCCCAACGCGTCCAGCAGGCGAAACCCCTCAACACGGTCATGGAGATGCCCGCCCCCTCCATCGAGAAACCGGAGGAGCACAAGCTGCCCCACCTCCAAACCCCGCCCTACGTCCACCACTTCGACACCTACACCCTCGTCAACGACCTCCAGCGCGGCGGCTTCTCCGCCGACCAGAGCGTCACCGTCATGAAAGCCGTGCGCGGCCTGCTCGCGCAGAACCTCGACGTCGCGCGCGAAGGCCTGGTCGGGAAATCCGACGTCGAGAACGAGGTCTATCTGTTCCGCGCAGCTTGCTCCGAGCTCCGCACCGAGATTCTCAATCTCCGCCGCTCGTCGACGTCGAAGCAGAAGACCCAGCTTTCGCATCTGCAGCATACGTACGACATCCTCTCGCAGCGCACGACGGCCGAGCTGGCCTCGCTAAGGGATGAGCTGAAGGGCATGCTGAATGATCGACGCATGGACACGCGGGAGAATAGCCAGGTGTTGGATTCGGCGATTTCGGAGTTGAATTATAAGATCAGTGTGAATCTGAATAGTGAGACCAAGAGTGAGGTTGAGGGGTTGAGGTGGGTGTTGACGCGGCGGGCGGCCATGGCGATTGCGTTTGCGGGGATCTTGATCTTGGGGAGTTTGAGGGTGGGGAGTTATAAGATGCATGAGAGGGAAAATGAGGCGAGGAAGTCGGCGGGGAGGGGGCAGAATGAGGAGGGGAGTGGCGCTAGTGGTGGAGGTGGCGGTGGTGGTGAGAAGGGCACCGATGCAGGAACAGACACAGTAAAGTCTGGTGGTAAAGTGGGGGACCTTGGATACGTCTCATTGGGATGAATGAGTATCAAGAACCTAGAAGATTTGCATCTTACACCCAAAACAATGCATAGACTGAATTGTCATTGACCTCGTCTATTCTCCTCCACCACCATCATCAGCATCCTCCCTCTCCTGCCTCCGCTCAATCTCCCTCCACGTGCCCAGAAACTCCCTCAACCCAGCTTCCCCCTCATGCCCCGCATCCACCACATCCTTGGGTAACTTATGCGCACTATACTGCGGCGTACTGAACGCATACGCCTCGGGATCATCCCTCCCCACCAGCCGCAGCTCCGGCAAATCATCCACTTCCTCCTCCTCCTCCTCCTCGCTCTCGCTTTCACTGTCCTCACTTCCTTGCCGTTCTTCTTCTAGCTCCTCCTCCTCCCCCCCTCCCAGCATCCGCCCTCCCTCCCCCTCCCCGTCCCCGGGCACCCTCATCCCCAACACCTCCATCCAAGAGAACAAAATCGGATCCGTGCGGGGGGCCCAGGGATTCACATCGATCAACCAGACGCGCTCGCTCCTCGGCACCGGCAAATACACATCGAACACGAAATCCCCTCCCCCCTCAAACGTGTGTTTTAATTCCTGCTCGAAAAAGGTGGTGATGAGATGGCTTATCCGTGCGCGCAGCGGGAAGAGGAAGTCGTAGTAATTGAGATCCCGCTGGCAGAGACAGAGGAGGTGGGAACGGCGGACGAAGCAGCGGAATTCGCACGCGGGGTTGAAATTGGGGAGCGGTTTTCGAAGGACGAGATGATAGGGCACCTCCTCATCCCCCTCCCCCTTCCCCACCTCATCCTCCTGCTGTTGCTGTTGTGCCCCCTCCTCACCATCACCAGCACCACCGCCACCGCCACCTTTCCTCCCTTTTTTCCCCCCACCACCACCACCACCAGCGCGCGACTCCCCTTCCTCAACGCACCCAACCGCCCACTGCTCCAAATCATGACTCACGAAATCGCTGCTTTTGAGTAAGAGGTACACATCCCCCGCATCCGCACATTCCATACTATTCCCCGCCACCATCCACGTCGCATCCTTCGGGGCCGACCAATTCAATTTCGGCAGCACTCTGCCCCCCAGCGTTTTCATCGCGCGCTGCACCGCGGCGTGGACTTCCGGCCAGAGCAGGGAGGGATCCGTGTCCGCTTCGGAATTCGACCAGGTGTCGGAGGAGTCGGAGGAGGAGTCCGGGGGGGTGAGCGGGTCCGGATGCGAGGCGGTTGTGGTGGGGGGGGGGAGGATTATCCCGTCGGCGCGGAGGTAGGTGAGGAAGGCGGGGGGGAGGGGGATGAGGATTGAGGGCGGGGTGAGGTGGCGGTATCGGGGGTACCAGGCGTGGTAGGAGCAGTGGAGGATGTGGGATTTTGTGAGGGGGGGGAAGGGGAGGCCGGGGGGGAGTGTTTGTTTGGGGGAGGAGGTCCGGTAAGGTGGGGGGGCTGAGGGTGTTGTTGTGGTGGTGGTGGTGGTGGTGGTGGTGGTGGTGGTTTCCATGGTTGTTTGATTGCGTTGGGGTGGTGGAAAGGAGTACATAGGGAATATATGAGTAGTGAATGAGAGGTGAATCTTGAGATGACGCACTTTTGCCGCTAGTTTCTAGGCTAAACAGTTTCACATAATCCACTTGCTCCTCCCTTCACCATCCACTCTCCCCACCACCTTTCGCTAATCCGCAAGCCCAATCCATCTCAGCTTCCTAAGCTGATCACCCACTTTCCCTCCTACCCACATCACCCTCCCCACCCACCATGTCCTCCAATGTCGGCCTCACCACCCCCCGCGGCTCGGGCACATCCGGCTACGTCCAACGCAACATCTCGCACCTCAAACCCCGCGACCCCGCCTTCTCCTCCCCCTCCCCCTCCTCCTCCTCCTCCACCAACAAATTCTCCCCCTACCCCACCGACCTCCCCTCCCACAAACCCCGCAAACCCGACGCCAACATCCTCAACCACGACCGCCTGCGCGAGATCGAAGTGCAAGTCTTTGAGCTGCAGGAAAAACTCGAGGATGCAGGGGAATTGGGGGATGAGGAGATTGAAGAGCGCGTGGGGGAGTTGAGGGAGAAGTTGATGGCGCAGGGCAAGGGGAAGAGGGGGGGAGCGAGTGGAGGGGGAGGAGGGAAGGGGGAGGGGAAGAAGCAGTTCAAGACGCATCAGGTGCATGAGCAGGCGGAGGCGAAGATTAAAGAGGATGAGCGGTTGAGGAAGGCGTTGGGGATACGGAGTGATTATGAGGAGGGGGCGCATTGGCGGAGGGGTGAGGAGAGGTTGAGGGAGGGGATGGGGGCGGGGAAGGGGGAAGAGCGGTGACGATGGATCTGTTGAAGAGCTCGTATAATTGTAGCAAGGCGTCTGGGGGGCTTATAGAGAGATTTCGATAAAGATCAAGATTGGTCATTCGTGGTTTTGGTCATTTGCGCCATGATCTCATTACCTCCACACAAATTACAAGCTGATCAACCCCTCAATCCCGCATCAAGACTTTCTACAGCTTATGCCTCTTCTCCCCACTCGCAATCCTCCTGAACTCCTCCTGCGGCACCCCCTCCACAAACCTCTCCAACCCGCCCATCACCTCGGCGAAATTCTGCGCATCCAACCTCTCCCTCTCGGGCTTCCGGATCAACGCCTTCACGCGCGTCAAACTCCCCGGGTTCAAATGCCCCCCGCTCAACCGCTCCTCCACCTCCCTCAACACCAACCCCAAAAACCTCGCATCCTCCCCCTCCCCCTTCCCCACCTCCTCAAACACTCTATTCACGAACCCCGTCCGCACCAGCTCCTCGCATGTAATCCGCTTACTCATAATCAACGCCTCGTTCGCCTTGCTGATCCCCAACCGGCTCACGAAGCCCATGCTCGCCGCCCCTTCCGCCACCAGGCCCAAGGACGTGAAGGGCGTGAGCAGGAACGCGTGCGGTGCCGCGTAGACGAAATCCGAGAAGGAGATCAGCGCGGCGGAGAGGCCGATGGCGGGGCCGTTAAGCGCGGTCACCAGGATCTTCGGGTGGTTGTAGAACGTCGCGGATACATCCAGGTTGTTCACCACGAAGCCGCGCATGAAGGCCCGTCGGGTGGAGTTCGTGATGTCGTCGTCGTCGTCGGCTGAGGTGTCGTGGCCGGGGCGGGGGGCTTGCACGTCTGCGCCGCTGGAGGGGCGAACTAGGTCAGCCATGGGAATAGCGGACGCGGCGAGCAAGAGGAGGGGGGGGTAATGCTTACGCGGAGAAATACCGCCCTTTGCCTGTCAAGACTGTGATGTAGATGTCGTCTCGGGCGGCGACCTCGCGCATCACGCAGGCGAGCCGGTAGTAGAGGTCCTGGGTCAGGGCATTGAGTTTCTTGGGCAGGTTGAGCGTGATGATGGCGATGATGCCGCGGGTTTCGAGGAGGATTTCGTTGTTGGCGGCGGAGGGCGCCATTGTCGCGAAGAATGTACGGTAGATCAGCGCAAAGGGAAGGAGGTAGCGCTCGATTGAATGCGACGAGGAAATTGTGAGTTGAAAGAGTACAAGTCAAGAAGGATAATAATCAATATGCGGAGAAGAGCAATATCAGACTTCCTAAAGAGGAAATTGCCGAGGTCCCGAGATCCATATCCATTCTCAGAAAGGTCTTGATTTCCGCCCGATTTGCCAGCATCAGTGCCAGAGTCCTCGACAAGGTCCCATCATCTACATCCATCCCCTCGCTCAACTTGCACTACACACCCTCTTCACCGTTATGGCATCCCGCTACCTCTCCTCCCTCCGCCACCTCTCCCTCCCTCCCTGTTCCACCCGCCCCACCCACCGTTCCGGCGGGCCAAACCTCGAAATCTTCAAAGTCCGTCTCTTTCCTCTTGCCCACCTCTCCTCCCCCCCTCCACTCTCTTCCCCACACACTCCACTCAACCCATCGCTCACACCACCCTCCTAGTTCGGCATGTACATCGCCTTCCCCATCGGCTGGATGTACTACTTCGGCACCAACCTCGACACCCGCTTCACCGTCCCCGATTTCTGGCCCAAGCCCGAGGAGACGCATAAGTTGCCCTTTGAGAAGGAGGAGTTGGGCGAGATGAGGGAGAAGTTGAGAGAGATTCGGTTGGAGAAGCGGAGGAGACGGTTGGATGGGTTGGGCGGGATGGGGAAGGAGGATTTGGAGGGGAGGTTGGGGGAGGCGAGGAAGGGGGAGGGGGGGAGGCAGATTGGTGGGGGGAGTGTTGGGTTTAGGGTCAAGGGGGGGGACGGGGGTGAGGATGGTGGAATGGGAGATGGGGTGGGGATGGGGCTTGGTGATAGAGGCTTTGGGAGGGGGGTGATTGAGCGGTGGGCTAGGGGAGAGTGAGAGTAATGTGGATGAGGCACGTTTGATTTTAGCGTGGCGTTCTAGATGGTGTAAAGGGGTATCAAGGCTTCACCCTGTCACATATCGTACGTTCATGAAGAGCAAAATTATTCAACAATCCACTCGCCCCTCGCAGTCCTCACCTGCACAACTTTTTGTGCAGCCAAAGGCCATCCCATCATCCCCTTCTCCCCAATCAAATTAGGCTGCACGATACATGTTCTCTGCTTGCCGCTTTCCCCAACTTTCTCCTCCGATATCGACAGTGGTTTGCCATATTCCAGCAACGGCGTCCCCTTCGCCAATGCCAGGATGGTCTTTTCTGTTACGGTTGTGAGCGGATGCATCCTCGTCCGCGGCTTCTTGGCGTTTTCGATGGAAGATGGCGTTGCACGCTGTAGGTGACTATATATGATGTATGGAGGCATATCTGCGACAGCTAAATGCGCAAGGACGGAAGACGGATGGACGTAGACGGCCACGTCGCGGATGTCCGTGTCTTCGGATCGACGAGAACTGTTGATAGGAAAGAGCGGGAGATAGGGCACGTCGATGGCGCGCTTGGGATTCCGGCCTAGGTAGGGAGGCGAAGGCGCCAACGAGGCCAATATGGCGATCTGATCCAAGAAACCGGCAGCCATGAATTGCTGCAAAGCGGCGATCTGGTCTTTAGACGGAGTCGAATGTCTTGGGCTGCTGACTGAAAGGTGCAATGGGGCGACACCGCCGGCTATCGAAGTGAGCTGCTCGACTAGATTGCTGGCTTCAAACATGGATTTGGGTATTAGGAACGTCTTGCCACAATATTCGTCCTTTGACTGGGCTTTGAGATATCCTTGGAGTGCAGTGAAGGCTTTCAGACCATCCGAGGTTCGTGACATTTTGCTGCACAGATGCTGTGCGTGGTTGTAATCACTTCGTCGCTTAAGCCTGGTTTCCTCAGCAAGGCGATCTTCTTCAGTGACCATTTGTTGCTCTGTATCCTTCACAGCACCCAGATGATGTCCAGGAACAAAAATGTTTAGGGTGGCAAGCGCAGCAACTAGAACAATCGTGAATGCCATGCAATTGTATTGATGCCCAACTGAAAGCATTTTCGCATATCGAGGCGACAACGGAAATGCTGAAAGTCCCCGACCGCTTGGAGTGATTTTCCCGTCTTTTGTCAATGCTCCAAGATGCATCAACAATCTCTCCGCTTTGGCAAGTCCTTGGCGATCTGGCGGTGTTGGGAATGGAAAATTGACCACGTTATGCAATTCCATGCTCTTCAATTGAAGTGCAATGCCCTCGACAGGCATTCGAAGGACTTCCGGCACTGCATGCTCCTCAAAATCTCTCTCATATATGGCAGAAGAATAGAGACGATAGCAGTGACCAGGCCCTGTGCGTCCGGCTCGTCCGGCTCGTTGACTGGCACTTGCTTTGCTTATCCAATCTATCTCAAAAGATTGAACGCCTGAGACATCATCGTACCTTTTCTCCTTCGCTCGTCCAGAATCAAAAACGTAGCGGATTCCAGGGATCGTCAGACTGGTCTCTGCAACATTAGTGGCCAGTACAATCATTCTTGAGCCTTCAGGTGGCGGCTCAAATACTCGTAGCTGGTCTCTGGTTTCGAGCTGTGAGTACAAAGGGAGTATGTGTACATGTGGCGTCTTTGGTCTGGGTGTTTGGTCCTCAACATCAAACTCTTCCGGGTCCTCTTCGCTCTCTGTCACTTGGTCATCTTGCTTGATACGAAGCTCATCGCTTGGCATTTGTCCGAGAGCATCTTTGAGTCGTTTTGACAGCGTAGCTATCTCATCCTGCGCCGTCAAGAAAACTAACATGCCGCCTGGTGGTAGCTTCCTATGACCTGTACAGATCCTTTGAAAAGCCTGTCCAAGGTAATCAGACTGTGTCCTGCGTGCAAAATGCATAGTCACTGGGAATTGACGTCCTTCTATTTGCAGAAGGGGCGGCGGTCCTTCTCGAAAGAGCATTTTGTTGTCGAGGAAATCCTGCACTCTAAGCGTAGCAGACATGATCACCAACTTCAATGGCTTGACTGTACTGTCTTCTTTGCTCATCGATTGCCTCAGGTCTACAATCCTACTCAGTAATCCAATGAGTATGTCTGTGTTCGAGCTCCTCTCATGTGCTTCGTCAATCACAACGGCGGAATACTTTGCCAGAATAAAGTCTTTTGCAATCTCTCTGATTAAGATACCGTCGGTCATGAACTTCATAGCAGTATTGTGAAAGACGGACGAATCGAACCGAATCTGGTGGGCAACCTTCTTGGCATGGTATTCACCAAGCTCAGTGCTAACTCGCGCGGCCATACTCACTGCAGCGACACGGCGAGGCTGGGTTATACCGACCATGCCTGGATATGGACCCGACTTGTCACCAAAGCCTGCTTCATACAGGAATTGAGGTACTTGCGTCGTCTTCCCGCTCCCAGTCTCACCACAGATTACGACAGTGGGGTTGTTGTGGATCGCTTCCATTATTCTTTGTTCTTCAGCAAGGATGGGCAATTCCATACGTGCTTCTTGGATCTCGGCAGATCTGTCGACAGTCACACTGAAAGCCTTACGATCTACTACCTTACCATCCATGGCTAGTTCAGGGGGTAATGGATCGATCTCAGGTGCCCTTGGTTGAACTCGAATACCATCGGGATTTGCCACTTTACTTCCGGCGTCGGATGACCCATCGATCGCACTGGGCGTAAAGCCAATTGCTTCATTTACCTGACTTGTGGCCCAAGCCTTGAACGCAGAGGATCGCGCTTTGCGGTCTTCTCGATTCACATGGTCCTCGTCTTCGTCATCCGTCGAAGTGTCAGAAGCGTTGGAATGCCCATCGGAGTCCAAGTCAGAATCCGATGGGAGAGGACTGGCATTCCCCGAGGTCGATGAATCTCCCTCCAGGTCCAGCTCCGATGAGAAGCCATCCCAAGAAGTCTCATCTTCCTGAATAACGAGAGGTGGTCTAGATGCTGGCGCATTCCTTTTACGTTTCTTGAGCACAGGCTTACCGTCAGGCCCAGTCTCCAAAGGTCGCTTCAACCCACTTCCAGCCTCAACGTCCCGTGAGACTTGATTTGAAAGCTTCGGGGTAGGATCAAGCGCTTCATCGGAATGATCAGATGGGGATGACCTCTCCTCATCAGGCACCCTTCTCTCAAACAATAAATCTTGGTTAGCTTCCACATTCACCCCCGCCCTCGTTTCCTTCAGCGCCTGCGACAAAACCTTGCGCTTCGACCCATTCAATCTACCAAGATTTCTCGAGCTCTTCAGTAAGCCGATATCGACCTTCGATGCGGCAAGCTTCTTGATCAAGTCCGAATTCTCTTCTTTTCGAAGTTTCTTATCCTATAGAAGGTGTTGGATACATTCTCAACCGCAGAACGAGCAAGCAAGTATCAAAAGTACGTACGATGTACTTATCTAATCGCTTCTTCTTCTTGCCCGACATTGTCGGCTGCTCTGCTTTCGCAGCATCCTTCAGCTCCTGCTTCTTCGCCTGCCTCTGCGCTTCGGAGGCCGAAGGGATTTCCTCCGCATTAGTGTCCTCGCCGCCATCGATACTACGTCTGCGAGATTTGTCTCTTTGCCTCTGCAAGACCTTGTGTTTTCGTTGTCGGGGGACGAATTTTGCCATTTCAATGAGCGTTTTCGATTTCGACGAGAGATTGTGTTAGGCAAGAATTTGATAATGATATGCCGACATCCGCTAGTGCATATCTAGGCTACAGCCGAATTCCAACCGGGCTGTTCTGATTGGTCAAGCCAACGAGCCTTCAAATATGTAGATACTAGAGCTGCTCTCAATAACCAAAGACCACTTAGACATGCCTCTCCAAATGCCTCCACTCTCACCCTCCCAAGGTGAACCCCAAATGCCCGAGTCCGAATACCCCGCCGCCGCCAAAACAGCAAGTGGCACCATCTCCGGTATCCCTACTGTTGTCACACACACCTCCTTCTCCGACAAAATCCTGATCACGATATCGCAGGAGGGGCGACTATCTCAATGGGTGAGCTCTCTCCACTTTCCGGTGTTCTCTCATCTGCTGCTTTTCCTTCTTCCTTTTCCCTTTTTTTCCCCCGGCTTCCGCATTCGGATATTTTTTTCAAGCGTCACATACCTACACTATCCTTTTACCGTCCCTTCTGCCACCTGAACCAACACAAAAGAAAAAAAGAAAGAAAGAGAAAGTAAGACAGACATCATCAGATACACGTCCCCCTCCTCTCCTCCACCCCCTCTGACCCCCTCACCTCCACCACCAACCCTTCGCTCTCTGGTCATTCCAACACATCCGACTCCCTCCTCCCCCTCCCCCACCTGACGCCTCGGACCCTGCTTGGCTCCTCCACCCCCGAGCGCGAAACCGTGGGTCAATTGTACGCCACGCAGATTGCGAGCGCGATACTAGCGAGGAACCCCGACGAGGGACGGAGTTTACTGGTCGGGTTGGGGCTGGGCGGAAGGGCGTGGGGCGTGGGAGGGGGGGAGGGCGAGGGCGAGGGGGAAGTGTTGGCAAGGAGGGAGGGGTTTTTTGATTTGGTGGAACTGGTTGGGGGGGTGCTTTAGGAGGGGACCAAGGGGGTTTGTGGGGAGGCGATGGGACGGGGGGAGATGGGGGGGATTGGGCAAAGGGTATTGTACTGGTATGTTTGTTTTAAGTCTGTAGCTAAGTCTGAGCAAACGTTATTTGATGCTGTAAGCTTTATTTGATAGCCAGTTTGAGCAATGTTCCATTAGTGGGTGCACCTCCATGCGTGATAGCTATGCGAGGCGATTGCCCTGATGTTGGACGTGTGAAAGCCAGTGCGAAACGTGATATGAAGTGCAAAGGTTTGTCTTTGCTGTAGCATGCCAAGTCTGTGAGTGATGTAAGAGAAGCGATAGATTGCCAGATTGTTTGTCTGGGTAAGCGAGTCGTCTCCTCATTCATATGATAGCTCGTCAGACGTGTGTGGCGCTGCTGTTGAATCATGAACGTGTAAAAATGAGTTGCCCTCGAAAAATCTTGGTAGAGAAAACGGATGCGTCAGTAGTTGAAGGGAAGCCACCATCGACCTGTCGAAATTGAGCCAAAAGCCGTTCCAGACGCCTCGCTCAAGCCTTTGCCATTTCCCCGAGAGTCGTAGGAGAAAATCATTCCACATCACGCGTGTGTGCCATCGTGATGAAGCGATCGTCAGAGAGTTCCATCAAATCTCCAGTACGTGCTCCGTCACGTAGTCCAAGCCGTTAGTGATCCAATCCTGGGGCGCATTCTCCAGCCACTCCCAATACTCACTGTGGGGATCCTGGATGGGACTCTTCATGGGCCCCCCTTCCGATGCGATCATCTCTGCCAGCTTCATCCTAAAAGAAACCTGTCTGAGCTTTAACCATATCTGCCAATGTTCCGGCGTATATCCTTTCTCTTCCTCTACAACCTTGAAATCCTTGACGTACTCCGCCCGAAACCTCCCCAACTCCCTCCAATCATCCGTGCGAAATGTCACATGCGATTTCACCGGCTGAGTCTTCATGCACGTGAACATTGGCAACCCGCGCGTATACAGCTCCAGATGCACGTCCAGCCCTTCCACCACCATCGACTTCCCAACATCCACGCCCTTCGCCAACGCAACACCAAAGTCCAACAACCTCGAATCGGACCGGAAGGAATAGTTCGCCAGCTGGATCGTCAACTGATCCACCCGCAATTTCCGCCTGCAACAGATCCCGAGCACGTTGATGAAGGCATCGATCCGCACCTTCGCCACTGCGGGGTCCCTCGCGTCACCCAGCTGGAATGTCATGAGTGAGATCAGCGGGGAGGAACTCGAGGCCGGGCAGCGCTCGCGGAGGCATGGCGCCAGCGCACCGTAGGAGCCGGCGAGCGTGGGGATGGTCCAGCTCGCGAGCTTGGCCACGACAAATTCGTTGGCGGGACCGAAGAGGGCTGTGCGCGCGGTGTGATAGAGATCTCGGTCTAGTAACAAACAGGCTGTGTTGATTTTTGGGCAGAAGGGTTCGCCGCCGGTGAGGCAGGGCAGCGCGATGGTGTTGTTGGAGGCGGTCATGGCGAAGGTGACGATGAGTCTGAGGATCTCTCGCGGGAGTTGTGGCATTGTCGCTTGCGATGTTGTGGAGCACATAGGTATGAAGAGGAGCGAGAGGCAATAGCAAAGGTGAGCCTGGAGTGGTAAGCCGATAGTGGTAAGCAATGTGGCCAATGATTGAAGCAGGGCAGGTGCGATGTAGAAGGGTCGCAAAGTGAATCGAAATTGGCGGGGAATGTGCGTGGGTAAGCGAGCAATCGCGGTACGCGTGGGGTGTAGGTGCTTGACAATTCATCATCGTTGGGTGATGATGATGATGATGGTGAAATATTGAGGCTGGTAGCTGTCGGCCGACACCTTCGCTGTTTGCTCTGGAAGGTATATAAGCATACCTTATTGGCCGAAAAAGCTGCAAATCAGGCGAAGTAGCTGAAATCGACCATGTTTGAGGCTGGGAAGGAGTTTGGCAGAACAAGCCCGCGCTATTGTGATGCTGGTAGGTGTTTCAACACATGGAAACATAGATCTCCGACATTTTGTACCACTCCTGGGCACTGCAAAACTCCAATTCTCACTCCGCTGAAATGCAGTGGCGTTAATATGCCTGACGTTAGGCAATAATCGTACATTTCCTTTCCGCGTTCCACACTCTCCTGCCTTGGTGATTAATATTGAGATCCATCTCCCCGGTTCTAGCCCTTCTTCTCGCTCCCACTATCTCTATCTCCTCCTTCGCCATAGAGATCTCCTCGACAGTAGCACCCCATTCATAAGTTCCTTTGGCTAGTACCAGGAAAGTTGTATCGACAATCAGCGTCTCTTTGGGCTGAAGGACTGGGACAGGCTGCTGCAATGTACCGTTCACCAGCAGTTTGCGGTGTAAATCAAGGGCTACATCCTGAGCTTGATTGGCAAGTATAGGTTGGAGGCGTAGTAGGGGCCGAATAGGCAAGCTGGAACGGCTGTAGAGAGTGGTACGGAGGGTCATGAAGCGTGACGTCGGCACGATATACTTATCAGATGCGATTTGGTGGACGACTTGCGAACTAGGTAACGAATCTTCACCGCCATGTTCATCAGCTTGGACAAGTGACAAATAAATAGCGACGTCGTCCAATTTGAGTGCCGAGATCATGTCAGGCGTGATTTGCATACCCCGCCGTAGGTCGACAAGACCCGTGCGCCCGGTGTCTGCAGTGTCGATCCATTTGGCATCAAGGCGTTTGAAAATCTCTTCTCGGTACCAGAAGGTTTCGCGAGCTAGGCGTTCAGCTTCTGGGGACGTTTTGGAATTGACGGAAACGATGAATTGACGTTTGTTAGCGGGATCGAGAGAAGGTATTGGTGAGTGTATCGTGTTTTTGGAGAGGTAAACGCGAGGAAGAGGGATAGGGATACGTTGGGTGGATCCAGGGGCGATGTTGTTTTCTATAGAAACCGAATCTGTGGGTGAAGATGTGGATACCAGGTCGACTTTGAGGGTCAGGGTGAGCATCGAATGCCATAAGTTCCGCAGATCAAGCAGAAGGAGGCAGTGTGAGATATCAGGATTGAGGTTGTTGTCAGCGATGTTTGAAAAGGTATTAGTCTTTGTATCTTCGTCTCTGCTCGCTTGCTCACCACACCAACCGTTTAAAGTGCGATTTGTCGTTTCAAAAGGAGAAGGTAGGGGTATAATGTCGCACCGTGTCAATTCTAGACTCTCATTCACAGTAAAGGAGACTGGCACACTGAGCTGCCTTGTATAGAATTTGTCTTCGATGTCGGATCGTTTTTTGCCAAGAAAGCCGTAATCAATGTAAATACTTCCACTTGTCAATCCAGGTTTGCCAAATACTTCCAAGTCAAGGTTCATTTCGCCCGCTGGGTCGATCGAAAGTCCGTCGATACTACTTGAGCCTTTACGCTGAATGGCTGGCTGCATTGTGCCGCTCATTTCCAACTCGTACAGTTCGGGAGCCGAAAGCTCATTGCTTGCAAGTGCCTGTTGCATGTGCGTTGTTGTGGAGTCGGTGAACGATATCAACACGAGATCGCTGGAAACATCCACAGAGGCGTTCTGAACCGTGACGCTGAAAGTCTTCCTCTCTCCGTTGAGCAGCATGATGAATGCTTGTGGATGAGACAAGTGCTTAACGAACAGTTGCGGCTGTCGTTCGATGATCTTTATTGACAACGACGCCGCGACTGGTCCACAGAATGGTCGTGCGGATTTCTTCTTTTCCGATGTGTTCGCGCCGGCTGATTGCTCGCTAATGATTTTACGATCATGAGGTTGGAGATTCCTTCCCATGACATCTGCACGTAAAGCCCACGCTTGACTAAAAACGGGAAACAGCCTCTCCTTACATCCACGAACTTTCACTTGGCAGCCGGTGATCGTTAAGACACCACTAGACTTTGGGATTGCGCTGACCGGTACCGTCTGTGTTCGATAAGGTCCAACCACTACAGGCTGTTGGGAAGAGGAAACCAGCGGGAGTCCATCTGAGACTGGTTTGATGCTGTCGACAACCATGTCGAGATCATAAAGATTTTGGAGCACGATATCGAAGCGTACTACCTCACCAGCAACGAGCACAGGCTCGACCGATGCAGCCGTCTTCTTCGCGAAGGGATTATGTATGAATGGATTCTTCTTGACATTATTGTTCAGAGCTTGTGCAATCTCCAATTCAGGCCTGGCATGGGTGATTAGACTGTTTGATGAATGTGTAGCATCAAAATCGATGCCCCGTACGAGAAAAGTATCCCAGTAATCAGCCTCAGTAGCATCGAGCCCAAGATGTTGAGCAGCGCTAAGAGAACGAGAAACATTGTTAGCCAGACGAAGCTGCTCCTCCATTTCCAGGTCCGGGTAGCCACTGCTGCTCTCTGAGCTGGGCGCCATGCCACTGCCGGCAATCCTAAGTAGGAGGGACGAGTAGTGCAGCACCCCATTGAGATCTGGCAACGCTTCACACACATTTATGCATGCTCTGAGAATGTCGTACTTGAGCTCTTGAGGTCCATGGCACTTGTTGGTGGCCTGCTGAAGCGCTGCTAGGACAGCGCTCTCGACCATACCTTGACGTGTCGGATTTGGAGCTGTTGTGCCTTGGGCTGGGCTATTTGGCTCTATGATGCCGAAAGACTGACACAAAAATTTGAGAAAAGCTCTCATTCCTTTCTCAACATTGTCACTCCCGAGGGAGGATGTAACGCTAGAGCCACGATCAATGTGAGTATCGATAGCACTCAGGCTAGCTGCTGGATGGAGACCCATCTCCGCTGCACCGGCTTTCCGTGCCTGAACCAGAGCGGGAATCAACGAAGAAAGCATGTCTTTCATAATCAAACCCTTCTTCCGGTGACACCCAAGTTCCGAGAGTAAAGCTGCAATTGCCGCAAGCGTTGCTATCCGCTCGTCTGCTGACCATGAGTCGCCCCCAGCTATTGGGCACGCACCCATTAGAAGAGAGGCAATGTCAGATTTGCTTGGGTATGAGACGCTGTTTGATACGTTGGTCGATGGAGGCGGCAATTGGGCGGCGGTGACAATATGCCGCAAGACACCATCATTCAGGCCATGAGAACCCTCAAGCGCGGCCAAAAGCTTGGCACAACGAATGGTCGATTGGGAGTATGATAATGCAGGAATTTTGTCGTCAGTGAAAGTGTAGGCTCGGGAGTAGAGACTCAGAATATTATGAACAGTGTCGGGCAATATTGTGGCTAGGGTTTGAAGTGTAGCGGATCGTTTCTCCTCATCTGTGGATTTCGCCACCGAATTTTCTAGCTGGCTGTTTGATGGAGAGTGTTTGGCAGATTTGGAGCTCGGCCGCTCAAGGACAGGTTGGAACACGTCGGGCATCTATCTGGATCAGCGTGCCATCAAAACCAGACTGTAGTTGCACATCTTACACGAAATTGCATGCCAGCCCACGCGCACATCAGAAGGCAAACGAGGAGATAGTCCATTGCTTTGGCCTGCCATACGTAGTCGCTACCAGCTCGTGCACTAGCAACGCCGTTGGTCAATTCTTTGATAGCGTCTGGCCAACGACCTGCCAAAAGATACAAGGCGCCAATGACGGTGTTCACGCGAGCCTTACCACGATTGCGTTCTCGCTCGCCAGCGCTGTTGGGACCGAAGCCGTCGGAATGGCGATCATGGCTAACAGCTCTGACGCGATCGAAACTCGAATTTCTTGCTGGTGACCTTGGGATGGTCTCGGCTTCTGACCCTTTGTTACCGTGTGGAGGGGTTCGCGGACGCGAGGGAGGGGATGCTGCTCCACTACTTGCATTTGGGTCGTTCTCATCTGCAAATGATGAAGATTGTACGGGCATAGACATACGATGGCCACGCCTCAGGTCGAATGCGGGAGAAGCCGATCTCGGCCGTTCCGCAACCGAAGCGGGCCTTGAGGAGTCCTGCATGTGAGGTGGGAGTGCAGAGCCAACACCATTGGCTTGGCTGATGGGATTGGCTCGCGGTGTCTCCACGGTGGAGTTGGATTGCAAGGATCTAGCGTAGGACGCCATTTCTGCCAAAAGAAGAGCAGCAACATCACACATGATGGTCTTGATGGTTGTAGATCGACATAGCTCTTTGGGTGGAACGGCGACAAAGCTGTTGGGGAGCTTTGGAGTAGGAGGCTCGATGTCGAAGAGAAAGAGCTGATGAACCAGAGCTGAGGGATAATCATCTTGCAATCTTCCCAAGCCGATGGAGAGATCTTCTAACGCAGAGGCATTGTCTTCCCGATCCTCTGATCTATCGGATTGTCCCTTCTGGACTGGATATACTTCCCTTGCATCGGCAACCCCGATTATCACCAGAGGAATCCGGTAGATTTCGAAGGGCACCAAGTTGGGGTATGAGGAATCGGAGAAGGAGGTCGAGACATGGTAGTGGACGAGACCATCGGGGAACGCCAATGGTGAGAACATATCTATACACCGATTCAGCATCAGTCATGGACGACAGGATCGCATAGCACACTTCCATCTGCCTTCGCATCTGGACTAACGTCCCCAAGGCGAATGACACTTTGCTGCTGTAGGCGGCGCACAAATGCTCCGAGTCGGGATTGCTTGACATGTCCAACGGGGATGACGAGGACCTTGACACGAGCAGGGACAGTAAAGGAGAGAGCATCAAGGCCCATGGTGGCATTGGAGCGTAGGTCGCGTGCCCGTCGCTGCCTCCCTTGCTGGATGCAGATGAGGAGCGCTGCTATTTACTTGGGGATCCATGGCCGCTGGTCATAGGGTTGTCGGGGTTTGAGCATGGACCGCCCAAATTCACGTCCAGAGATATCTCTCCTGGACTTATTTGGTGGTTTAGTACCTTGCATCAGTCCTACCCCGAAGATTTCTTTGACCGCCGAGTGCAGGAGGGAGGAGCTGCACAATGACGCACAAATTGTGCTAGTGCGACGCGTTCAACACCAGAAGCAGAAGCACAAGGCTGCAACACTTCTTTGTCATCCTCTTCTTCTCATCTATTGCATTTTTCCCTTCTTGATATTCTTCCAGAATACCCGTTCCTTCATGTTCCCTCTTGCACCAGTATATTTTGGCGTATACTCAGGGCGGCGTTGCACATTAGACTCTCCTTTGTCGTTGCCACAAGGGGCTTGTTAACTATCACATCACTTGCACTTTAAGACGCAGCGATCCCTTGCCCTCGATCTTTTACTTGCGCTTATCCTGTGGGCAGCATGAATACTTGAAACCAACCGCAGAGGGATCATAGGATAGGCTGCAACGATCGAACCATTCAAAGCATGGGATCAGCGATAGATTTTGATGCTCTAAGGGCGCAGACGTTGGGCGCTGGGAATGACGAGGCCGTCACAGTCAATACCCGAGCCTTGATTGACAAAGTCCTTGCTCGCTACTCTGGAGAATGGACAACCCTCCGGGAGCTCTTGCAGAACGCCGCGGATGCCTCGAGCAAGCATGTCAAGATCCGTTTCGAAACCCTGCCTTCCTCACGCGTGCCTGTACCTCAGACCGCAGACGAATCCACTCGATTGCGCCATGTCCTGCTACATCACACCATGAAGTCTATGACTGTGGAAAATGACGGCGACATTTTTGGACCGAAAGATTGGGCCCGCCTGAAAAAGATAGCAGAAGGCAATCCGGACGAGACAAAGATTGGAGCATTTGGAGTGGGTTTCTACAGCGTCTTTTCCGATTGCGAAGAGCCCTTTGTCTCCTCCGGCAAAGACGCTCTCGCATTCTATTGGAGGGGGGACGCCCTCTTCACAAAATCCCGACGACTACCCAACGATCAAATCAGCAAGACAACCTTTGTCCTACCCAACCGAAATCGTGACGCCCCGGTACCCAGCCTGCTCTCACTCTGCCGCTTCCTTGCGAGCAGCCTCACATTCGTTGGGCTCGAACGCATAGAGCTCTGGCTTGACGATTGGAAACTGATGACCTTGAACAAGAAGAACGCTCCAGACCTGGACGTTCGAATACCCAAAGAGGTCAACCGGAAAACCAAAGAGGGGCTGATGCATGTGGACAGTCTTACCAAGGAAGCTGCTCAGCTTGACGCTGAGTGGTTGAAGGCAGTGGAATGGACACCCAGGGCTTCGCAGGCCAGTAGCGATCCTGCTGCATCTTCGGCAAAGTCGGCGCCATCTACACAGTCGCTGAGGAGCTTTTTCACCCGATTGGCCCCTGGCACTTCCAGTACTGCCTTGACTGAAAGATTGGCTAGGGAAGAGCGGGAAAAGCAGGACAGAATATCCGAGGATCTGATGGGGCTTGCAAGCGCAACCCTCTTTGTACACGTCAATCGGGCCACAATCAAGACGAGCGTCAGTCATAGCTTCAGCGCTGAGCTGGAGCGTGCCACAAAGAAGCCGCCTCCAAGAAACACTTCCGTGTCTTTGCTGAGTGCTTCGTATGACGAGAACGTGGCAACCTCGGCATCATCCTCCAGTCCAGCCTCCGGCTCATCCAAGATCTTTGACTCCTTTGTACCTACCAATGGAAAAGGGCGGATTTTCATCGGCTTCACTACGACTCAAACCACGGGACTCAATGTACATATCAGTACTCCCTCTGTCATACCGACCGTGGAGCGGGAATCAATCGACCTCAATAACCGATTTGTGAGGACATGGAATGTAGAATTACTTCGCATCGGAGGTATCGTTGCACGAATAGCATGGAGCAATGAGACGAGTGATATCCAAGACAAGCTTTCTCGAAAGGTCGAGCAGGATGGAAGGAGAGCCATCACCAAGGATGACGTTGATGGGGTCTTGCCAGAGGCGCTCTATTTGCATACTGTTTACAACTGGTCAGAGACCACTCCTGCGGCCGAGGTTGGCAGCTTGATGGAGGAAGCGTTCTGGACTTGCAACCAGAAAGTCGCGATAGCAACACTGTCAACTCGTGGAGTGATGCCTGCCTCAAAAGTCAGACTTGAGCCTGAAGATCTCAGCTTTGTGAATGGCATACCATTTATGCCTAAGGGTCTGGCAACCGCTGGGCTGGTCCAGAAATTGATTAGTTATGGCATTATCACCGAGACTACAGTCGCTGATATCAAATCAGAACTCGAAAGCAAAGCGATCAACGGAGCTCAGCTACGACAGTTCCTCGGCTGGTTATTGCACAAGATCCGGACGAACGAGGTTGAAGTGGCGACCGCTCATTCCCTGCTGGACGTGACAGTTGCTAATGACGATGAGGGTGGGCAAGGCAAGATTATAGTACTCACGGAAACCAAAGCTTTCCTCAATCCAAGCAGAATCTCCGCAGACCTGCCTATTCCTCCCTATGTCATACCCTTTAAATTTACAAAGGAAATTCCAAAGGCATACCTGGAATTACTGTTTGAGGATCTCCAAATAGTTCCTTGGCTCAGATGGATTGTTGAGAACGTAGGAGGCCGAGGCGATCTGACGACTGAACAGGACATTACACAAAATCCTGCATTTGCATCTTCCGTCCTGCCCGTTCTTTCCAAACAATGGGAGGGCCTCAGTACGACCTCAAAAGCGACCATCATCGACCTTCTCTCCTCCCGGACTACAATGCCCACGAAATTGGGCATGAGGAAACCAGCGGACGCATATTTCCCAACTGTCAAGCTTTTCGACGATCTTCCAACTGTGACAGTCCATGCAGTCAAGGATAAAATCTTGACAGCTTTAGGAGTCCGTAAAACCCTTGAGATTGGTGTTGTCTTTGACCGGCTGCTCGATCCATTAAGAACACAGTCTTCGAAAACGCAGATACCAAATTCATCCGCCAAATGGAGCCATGTCGATTTGATCAAATACCTGGCATCCGTCAGGCAGGACATCCCGAAGGCAGACATCGAACGCTTGCGAAGCACCAAGATCTGTCCAGCAGAAACAGAGTCACTACAAGCTTCCAAGGAACGCTACCTGGTTTCTGAGCTGTACCGCCCCGATCAGGCTATCAGGATGCTAAAGTTGCCGACACTGCATTGGCCTGGGACCTTTCAACCGGAAAGCTCAGAGGGTCGATTTCTTGCTTCTCTGGGTCTAATGCCTTACCCAAGTTACCAAGATCTGATATCAATCATGTCGAAATCCTTCATTGCGAATGACCTCGTCCTGCGCGACCATGCCTTACGATACTTCATCGACCATCACCAAACCAAAGGCTATGCGACCTTTGATCATAGCTCTGTGCCACTCCCTTATCTTCCCATTCAAGGCTCTGATAAGAGAGTGGCGATGCCCAAAGATGTGTTTGTCAACGAGCGAGCAGCCATCTTTGGCTTTGATATTCTAAGAAGAGACTTGCAAGTGCATGCACTCAAATTCGGAGTAAAGCAAGACCCTCCAGTAGCTACCTGCGCTCATCGTCTCGTGGCGAAACCTCCTCAGTCTCAGCGGGAGGCACGGGAGAAGTTTGGCTACATGGCAGGCCGAGCATCCGAGCTCAGCAGCAATGACGAACAGGCACTGCAGGATGCAAGGATTGTGCCCATCACGGTGAAAGCCAAAGCATCTGATCACTCGAACGATGAAAAGGCTGGCGAGCGCATTAGATACATCCAGCCCAGTGCCTGCTATCTTGGTGGCGGTGATTCTCTCTATGCGGATGTCTTTGACTACGTTGATTTTGGCAAGGAGGCCAACATATTTCTCCTGCGCGTTGGCTCTAAGCATGAGCCAAGTATTGGTGAATTAGCAAGGCGTCTTGTCAATGAGCCATCCAATCTTTTCTCTGTCTTGGGTGACGCCCGCTATTTGGAGCTTCTACGAAAGATCGGTGACCAGTGGCCAACATTGAAGAAGGACAAATCCTTGGTGAGAGACATGCGTTCATCAAGGTGCTTGCTCGCGTACAAAGAGATTGCGAGCAAGAAATCGCCAAATGAAGAAATGGACGATGATGAGGAGGAATCAAGCGTCAAAACCTGGGATCTGGCCAGGGCGCAAGATATCGTGATCATTGACGATGTCAACATATACAGAGTTTTCAAGGGCTCTCTCTTGGTCACCCCGACAGAAGAAACTTTGGAGACGTTATATTTCAGTCTTGGGTCTGCTGAAATTGGATCTCTTCTGGAAGAGCGACACGCGCTTGGAAATCCTGAGCCTGACCAGTCGCCAGCAGTGCAACTGCAGCAGCATCTACATGAGCGGATGCGCTTGTATTTACATGACTTCAAAAGTGATTCCATCAAACATGATCACAACTGGATTCGAAAGAATATGATGGTCCGAGGCGTCCGATCAATCTCCGTAACTTATTCGTTGAAGGGCCACAATCTGAGGCACAAAGCCTCAAAACGAGCCGTGCTACTCACTGAAAAGCCAGTACTGTGCATCACCACCAAATTCGACATGTTGGAAGTAAGCCAAGCGCTGGCTCCCATGGTGCTCAAGCGCGTCAAGCCCGGAGATATTGTCATGCTGGAGACGATGTTGGAGAGTACTTTGAACAAGCTCAGCAGACGAGGGTACGTTCTTGGTATCAACAGATGACGTGGGAGACTAACCTTGATAGGTATAATGTTCAGCGCATCATGAATGAGCGGGCAAGAGAAGCCAAGATTGCGGATGAAAGACGACTACAACAGCAAGCCGAAGAGCAACAACAGATGGAGAATCGTAAAGCGGCCTGGACCAAAGAGCAGGCAGAGAGTGCGGCACGAGCAGCCGACGAGCATCGTATGCCTGGCGTCTTCCCAGATTCTCCTGACCACAAAGGTCCAAAAATTCCACAACAACCGATCGCACCTGTTGAAGAGCCATTGCAACGACCGAAGGGGTTCTTCTCTGGCCTTGGCAAGCAATTTGGATTCGACCACGTAAAGAAGCCAAATCAGAACTTGTCCCAAATCCGCGACTCGGATCGCCTTCCTCAGCCTGGATCCAACGATGCACCTCCACCTTATTCTCCACAAGACAGCCAAAAGCCGCGCCCCACCCCACAACCGGAGACGATTACAGCACCTCACAAGGTTCAGCAAAATCTGATGAACATCATCAAAGCCTCCCGCCCACACAACTCAAGCTCTTTCGAGAACCAAACATCGTACAATGACGTCAAAGAAACGAGCACCTACTGCGACGCAAAGCCCGCCCACAGCCTGAAAATGGTCGGTGAAACTCAAGGTCTACGGATCTTCCTGGACAAGGAATTGGAAGCCAAGGGTCTGACGACCGATAGCTTCATGGCTCGAAACGCATCTGCCTTGAAACTCTTTGCCGAAGTCTTGCAAGACTGTGCGGACAGCTACAGCCTCTCTCGGAACAGCCTCCACATCTTCTACGACGATGGCGGCAGCACCATCGCCTTCAACGCGAACAAGGCCCTCTTCTTCAATTACCGGTACTTTGAGAATCTACACCTCCCCGCCGCCCAGCAGGGTCAGAAGGCCGAGGCTGTGGTTTATTGGTCCGTCACCATGGCCCATGAGCTGGCACACAATATGGTCTCCGATCACTCGTCGCAGCACAGTTACTACACGGAGTCGCTCGTCATGCAGTATTTTGGTAGGATCGCGGCCAAGGCGGGCTCGTCCTCCGTCGGTAGCGGTATGCCACCCACCATGCCTGCGGACCCCGTACGACAGAACGAAACTAACAGCTCTCGGCTAATCGAGATTGATTGATCTGGAAAAAAGGAGCTCTCATGATCAGCCCAGCCTACTCTAGAACAGGAAGATGCCCAACATGAATCATGATTTATGAGCATAGCGAGCTGGGGTTATTTGTCTAAAGCAAACAAATTTTGCTCCCGAAAAGATCCGGAAAAACAGTGTTGTGTCTACAATGTCATTCTTTTCGGACGGATGAACAGAACCGAGTATCTCTCCTGGCTTGCTCGTCTCCCGTGCGTCCTCGTCTCATGCATTTTCCCCTTCCTTGTATCATAACAAAACTCCTCCATACCACCATCCAAGGCCTTCCCACCCTTCTCCTCTAAAATCTCCGCTCCAGGTTGGGAGCGGGGAGGAAAGACGGACGTACGCGTATATCCTAGATTCGCTAAAATCAGCTATTACCATCCATCCATCCATCTTCCCAAGTCTTTTTTCTCTTTTTCTTTTTTTTTCTTTTGAAACTTTTGTTTTAAAAGACATATAATACATACATACATACCCCAATTCTGCGCACGTTGCAACCCCGCCAATCGTACAAATCGCAATCGCCGGAAGACTCGGCATGGATGTGTGGCCGAATAATGCCGTCCCCAAATCCTGTAGGAGAGGAATCAGGCGGTGGAACCGGGGCCGGAGCCGAGGATATTTCGACGCGCATTGACCAGACCACACCTTTTGAGGGGGTTGTGTCGGCGGGGGTGCGGTGGAGGTGGGAGGCGAGGAAGAGGCGTGCGGAGTGGTCTGGGGAGGAGGGGATTATGAGGGGGGGGGAGCGGAGGTGGATCATCGTGGCTTTTGGCTTTGGGGGGCATTGAGGATCCATGTGATGAACACGGAAGACAATGTATTGTGAGAGGTATTGGGCAGGGGAGCAGAGCTTTGCAAGTTTATCTGCTTGATGATAAGAAGAGGTATTCAAAAAACACTCGCCGTCATGCTATGCGCCTCAATCGATATTCTTACACATCGTCCGCCGGGAGCCGGGACATGGCCGATCGCTAGGGACTTCTCCCCGTTCGTCATGTTCCAGGCTTCTTCGTCGGCGCCTGACTCAAGATCCTCAACCCTTTCCGCCCGCCAACGTAGCTGAGCCCGCTCGCGATGGTGGTGGCACCCACGATCCACCAGCTGACTTCCAACGCTTGCATGCCTGTGGGGCTGAGGCCGGTGGAAAGTTGTGTCATTCCGCTGGGGCTCTTCTCAGCCGGATTCCCGACGGGTCTATCGTCTTGCGCATCATCTTCAGCCGCTCTTTCATCCGGAACATTTGGGGATGATCCTTTTTTCATGTCGCCAAGAGCCAAACCTCCCATCGTCACCGCCACCAGCACCAGCTGCAAGAACGTATTGAATTTCGAGATCCCCGTGGGCCGCACTTCCGCCGACGGCAGCGAAAAATCCCAATACCGCGCCAGAGTCCGGGGCGGTGGGAGGGAGATGTAGCGATAGTAGATGGCTGATAAGGAGAGCAGCACATCCCTTCCCAGGATCACCACCGTGAGAGTCAGGGGTAAGAGGCCTTTCCACGCCAGCCCCACCACGACAATGGTCATCAGGGCTTTGTCGGCCATGGGGTCGATGATCGTACCGACGACGGTCTGGGTGTGGTAGCGGCGGGCGAGCCAGCCGTCAAGGAGGTCGGTGATGCCAGCGTAGAGGAAGAGGGAGAGCGCGGGGATGTAGGCATCCTGTAGGAGGAGGTAGCCGACTCCCGGAGCGGCGAGGAGGCGGGTGAAGGTGAGGATGTTGGGGAGAGTGTAAATGTTTTCGTGGGTTGAGGGGGCGTTGAGGATCGTATGCAGAGGTTTGGCTGGTAGGGGCGCGGCAGAGCTGATGGAGGTGAAGGGGGTGCGTTAGCGAGGAGTGGAGGAGGTCAGGGCTGGGGGCTGATCCTGATGCGCCGTCCTTCTTTCTACAACGTACCTCGCACGGCCGTCTTTTTCCGAGGAGGTTTCCATGTGCCCGTTCTCGCCATCGCGCTGATTGCTCATCCATCTCGCCTGTATGCGCGTCTGCTCGTTGTAGACCGGCATCCTGGCGCTGATGCTAGGTCTTCCCAGGACGATCAGCAACGAGGTACGGAAGCCTTTCGAAGAGACAAGGGACTACATGACCCACCCACCAAGGCGTTGGATCCTTGTTTCGTGAGACTGTCCAGTCCGTCGCGGTAGTGTGGAATACAGGCCATGACCTCCTGGGCGCTTCGGAGTTGCATGTGTAGCTCTTGGTGGAGCTGCGCCGAGTCGGCATGACCGCAACGGTAGAGTGACCAGCTGCTTCAATCCGCAAGGCGCGTGGAGAAGCGATAGACTTCTTGTCATCGCATCGTATCACCTCCGCCGGGATCCAGACTTCCCAAATCCCCCTTCTATTTGTGAGCAGTCGTTGCTATGCTGTAGTGCTTCCCCCTCTTTGCTGAGTGCGATTATTCTTCATCCTCCGACAGAGGCCCTACCGTCCTTTTCCCGAGTGTCTACTCTACACGGATTGATCGGTGTCAGTAATAACCCAGCTGGAAGAAGAAGCCAATTCGCTGCTTGGTTGGGCGGTTGGACTTGACGTCTCGGGCGAAACCAATGCCAAGCTTTCCTCTCGGTCGGGCTGAGCGTGCCCTAATAGGACCTAGCTTGCGCCTTATTTCCGTCCGAGGGTCGCAGGATCTCACAATCTCACCGGGTTATTCTGCCAGCAATCCAAGCTTCATATCTAACCACATATGAAGGTTGCCGGACTAAAGGCCGTCGTATCTTGTGAATCGACTGGGGGGCATGGCACCAGCATGACCTTCCCCGCATTATTCGCCCACCCACACAGACATCTGTGCAACATGATGCAGTCTATCAGCAGGGAGCCAGATAAGGTAGTCTCCGTCATGCGGAGGAATGGACGTTATCAGATCCGTGCTACGCTCTTGCTTTATTGGGGGTAGTGCGTTTCTATCCATGAGTACTGTGTAACTTTGCGTCATGATGGGGAAGCGTCGATCTAGGTGGGGTTGATGATCATTGTTTGCTTGCCGTCACCATGGTAAAAATCAATTGGATGTAGTACAATTCAAGGAGAAGTTCGGGAAGAAGTAGAGCAATCGCAAATCAGTCCTTCAATTCCCCAGATCTATGTCAATTGAAGTTTCTTGGTTTTCCCCGCCACTACCAACACCATCATGGCCACAGGATCTTGCCTTTGCGGTGCTATCACCTATGAGTACAAAGGCAGCCCCATGGTCACAGCCGTACGCTCGTCTCTCCTGCCGCCCCCATGCCTGTCCCTTCCCTCACCCCAGCCCTCACCTCTTGCTCGTCCAAACCTCCACCCATTGCCCGGCCGCGCCCTAACGCTTGCCCCCACCAGCTCTGCCACTGCACCGACTGCCAGAAATGGTCCGGTGGCGCCTACACCTCCAACATCGTGGTCCCCCGCTCCGACTTTAGCGTCATCAAGGGTCGGGATACCACCAAGAGCTACAAGGCGACAGGGAATTCGGGCAAGATCAATGAGCACTGGTTCTGCTCCCGTACGTCTTGCTCCCTGACTCTGCTTTTCAGGGAACCAAGGATGGTGGGCCTTCGCTAATGCTGGCGCACACAGAATGCGGTTCCAGTCTTTACACACTCCTGGACGTGATGCCTGATGCCGTGTGTATCAAGAGCGGTAGTATTGATGACAAGGGCGTCCGGGATTACAGTGTCGGCGTGGAATTCTACTGCAAGGATCGGTTGGGCTATGTCAAGCCGAATGAGGGGGCGAAGCAGGAGCCAATGTTGGGTTGAGTCGACGAATGCCAGGCGTAGGAAGGGTGTGAAGATGATGATACCGATAAGGACTGGGGCGGAGCAATGGAGAAGGTGTAGGGAAGAGATTGTATCCAAGGAAGGTTGAAGAATGATGAATGAGGGCAGAGAATCTTGTATGATTATTCTTGGCTTCAAAGAAAGAAATTGCTGGATCTGCTTAGAGACTGGAATACCTCTCAGGAAGCCCATGCGATTGGCAAGGGTAGATGCAATTCAGAGTCTTCTTCGTTGCCTATACCTTCATCTCCATCTCTCGTTGGTCCGTACCATCAGGGAGTGCGCACCTGAGCCTTGGTAGAAAAGTAATAGGGTTTGAGAATGCCATGAGCAAGTTGCTGCATCATCCCGTATTCCCATTCTATAGGAAACCATTGCAGTGGTGAAGAAATGGAGAAGACATCAATTGGGCAATGAAGCCATGGAAGGAGCATTGAAGCTTGGCTTCCCATGCCAAGCCACATCGAGCAAAAGAAACCATACTCGAACCCCGTACGGCAGCACAAGATTAGGAAATCCTCAGGCAATAGCATCCCCAGTAGTCATTGGAGGAAGAATACCGATTCCTCTTGAGAAAGAGGCAAGATGTCAAGATGAGGCCTGTCAAAGAGGCATCGTCTTCATGTCCAAAGGAGATTCGTTCGTGAATCATATCACAAACCGAGAACCTCGTCCGAGCATCGGATGCGAACGACAGCCACAGTACTGCGAAGCCTATTTGATAGGACCGAGGGGAGATCAACAAGAGCGATATGCAATGGCGATCGCATGTTGCAGTAATTTCGCAATCAGGTCCTCCAGCTTCTCCAAGACTCCAGGTCAAGATGATCGGGTTGGATACGACTGGAAAAAGGACATGCTTGTGCAAGCTAACATCCCACTGGAATATTCTGCCGCGGACATGAAGTTGAAGCAGCGCGGACTGATTGCTCAAGTGGATATGGTAGCTGTTGGGAGTTGCCAATCGCGATGGGGCCCTGCATCGCAACAGCTGGCCTCTGTCCACGCCTTGAGCCAGCTATCGCTCGAGGTGCATTGCGTTGCATGCCATGCAAATGCAGAGCAGCCTTGGCCGTGAGGGCAGGTCATCACACCCACAGCGCATGGTGGCGTCAGTTCAGCTGGCTGGGAGCTGTGGGAGAGAGCAGGTGGCAGCCATCGGAGATTTTGACGTCGATTGACTTTTGTCATGAAAAAGACTTCCTGTTTCGATTGACAGAAAGTTCTGACACATGTCGGCGACCGTTTCTCAACGGCCATGCATCCAAATCGAGCGTGTTGGAGACCCGATTCAGGGACTTGAAAGGCCAGGACACAGGGGCTTGCATGGAAATGCCGAAGTGACAGCGGCAGGAATGGGCAGTAGAAATTTAATGACCCAATTTGGAGATCATTTTACCCCTGAAAGGTGATAAGGTGGGACCTTTCTGTCAGAGAGCCTCAAATGCGCGGAGCTTCTGCAGGGTCAACCCCGAGCGACAATTTGATGACAGGCGGCGTTCCGAAATGCGGATCTCTGGAACAGGCACAAGCGACCGCATCAGAACTTCCAGAAGCCTAGCCGCCTCTGGGAAAATCAAACTCGCCAAGAGGTAGCCTTGGTTCGGACACATTATTCTACAGAAAGTAATCTCGGTTGGACAACTTCTCGGTTGGACAACTTCTCGGTTGGACAACTGACACAGATTGTGATGTGAATTGGTTCCAACCTTGCCAACCCATGTGCGCCGATCCGGGCCCGTTGATCACCACAACCAGTCAGCATTTTCTCACCTCAGTCGAAGGTGAAGATTCTTGGGCATCCGCAAACCCGGTTGTTGATCAGAGGTTGTAACATCCATTTCGAGTCGAGACTTGAGAATTGAAAGGGTGTGGCCAGCAGCCGTACCGATGTCCCGGGGATTGGAAGAAAGTGGAGAAGATTCCAAGGTTCAGCCACAATCTCAGCCGTGCCTACAATTGGCTTTTGAGCGTTCCAGCAACCTGGAAGCAGTGCCATAGCGCTGCCACTCCCTAATCCTACTCAAAGCTAAATTCTCTTCACGATCATCTGGTCGGCGTGTCCAAGAGTGATATATGATCATGCGTATAGCCATACTAACAGACGGAGCACGACCAAGTAGGCCTGTGGTGACAGGCAGGGTGACAGGCTAGGTGCCAGGTTTTATGGGAGCGTGCTGTATGCGGGCAATAATCTCCATCTGGCAGCGATTGCGACCAATGGATTGGGCTCATCTGTGAGACATCAACTGGACCCTGAACGTCACTGCACGCCCGTTGAGCACAACTAATATACGAGCTTGGCCGTCGCGTATCAGCATCGTCCCTACACCCTAAAGTCATGGTACGTCCGTAGTGCTTTTTGTATTGAGCGCTAAAGCCAGCCGGTAGCCGCAGCTGCAAGATCGTTACAAGTCAGGAGATTAGTGAAACGAATGACCTCTTCCAGATTGACTGATCGGTATTTCCGTATCACTGACGGTTTTGTTGCTTTGGTGAGAATGGTGGGAACGCGGAACACTCGTGGCGGAGGCTTGCCGGACGAGCATGATCGCAGATGGCAACTTGCGCACGTCGTGTCGAATACGAGTGCTCATGATTATTCTATTGAGTAAGGGATTTCAACGGGGTAGTTGGAGTGAGTCATCCATCACCACGATGTCATCTCATGGGAGTCCAAAGCCATGGCAATTGGCAAAGCCGTGAATTTTCCGGATGTGGCTGGCCGAGAAAATGGTTCGTGCCCATCTCCCCGATCGCGCACGATAATTCGTTCCCTATGCTTGTCGTTGTGCACCGACCTTGTTTTTGGTCATGTCTATGTCATGTCCGTGGTGGTCTGTGATGACCAGATTTTCCAGCTCGGTGGGTGGCGACGTCAGCCAATCAGGCATTGCGATTTCGGGCTCCAGTCTTCTTTTTCAAGAACACTCCATCGATGCACAAGGACGCTCACCGGTCCACGAGCGCAAACCACGATACCCCCGTTCATATCGCCATCCGCAATTTCACATGGCTATGAGTAGAATTATCTCCTAACATGGCGTCGCCTCAATCTTATGGTGCCTTTCCGAAGCTTGGAACAGACCTTACCTCATCAAAGGGCGGGCGGAAGTGAGGCTTCGAGAGACTATGTCAAAGGCGTAGGTAGCAAGCCTAAGTGGGCTCGAATCTGATAGGAGAACCAAAGAATGAAAAGGAACGAGTCGACTTGTGGTAGCATTATGAACGTTTTGCATATGGCTTAGCCTGGTTGGATGAGGGGGCGTGCGACCAATCACAGGAGGCTTGCGAGGCAAATCCGGAAGTTCCCAGAATGAGAAAACACAGAGGCTGTGGGTGTGAGAAATCCCGACCTTAGTCCCTTCTGGCAGAAACTGGCCAGTGCAATCATTTTCGAGTAATGCGTAATGCGTGCTCGGTATGTTGTAGTGGCAGGGTCCAGGGTCCATGCTGTTTGCCCCTGATATTGCCATGTGCGCATGCTTTGGGTAGTAGGCACCAAAGACCATTAACCATTCGTCGTTATAAAGAAGAGCAGTTTGCCCCTCAGATAGTGTCATGGCTGTTCCCATACTCCCGGAGAGCCTGCAAAACATCTGAATCCTAATCTTTAGAATCTACAGCCTAATCAACAACTATAACACTATCTCATCAACCTTTTACCCGACCCGCTAGGGCGACTCTGAAGTGAAATTTTCTGTCGTGTCTCTAGCTCTTGTCAGGACCAGTCATCTTCCCTTAAACCTGCAGCTATCTCTGAAGCTCTTTCCTAAGCTTCAATCGACAGGCACGTTTTGCTGGAGGGTTATTTTGAGGCAAGATTGACATCCTTTAGTGGCCTCGACCACGACACGACACTCTCCTGCCTGGTGAGACAAGGGCTCTTGCTCCCTGGTGTTGTCAGTTGTTACTCATACCGCGGGGCGCAGCGGAGGACAGCGGAGCGCAGATTGGTAAGTCGTAATGTGGCCTGTCAGCACACAAGTGACTCGAGCGTTGGTACTCATTCCAATCAAGCTGCATGAAATGCCCTCTTGAGCTGTCTCTTGCATTTGACAGCACTCCCCTACTGCATGTCAACTCATGACTTGAACTTTATGCATGCTCATACGCTGACCTGCCGCTGCAGTCCAGTCGATTGTACAGACTCGACTCGTCCGTCTGAACAAGCCAGTCTCCAACACCGAGTGATTTTCCAGCAGTGTCAGCCTGATCTTGACCGGACTTGGAAGGAGCATCCCGACTTCCAAGTCTTCAACCGGACATTATTTTCCCCTCTGGATCCCTCCTGGATTCGCTGTGGGTTCTTGGCCTGACTCGGTCGACGCATCTCGGTGGCTTCCCAACAACAACATCTCATCATCCATCATCCACCATCCACCACATCATCAGCCCGCGCCAACCTCCGACTCTCCGTCGACCTGGGGATTGCTGACGCCCAAAAGCAAATTACATAGCCACCAAAAGTCTCCCGATTTAACCGCAATCCAGCCGAAAGTCAATCTGTCGGCAATAAATTTCACATAAGGCACAGGTCAAAAGTGGAAGTCTGTCAAGCTTCTGCCTTTTCCCCAACCTTCGCAGGCTCCGTAAAGGATCAGCTGGCAAACACCACCTTTTTTGGAGGCTAGACTACTGCATACTAAGAATAAAGAACCTATTGACGTCCGTCGAGCTGTACAGCAGTCGAAACCTTTTTTCGTCGATCACTGCATTAGGGCCTCATTAGACTTACTCGACGGTTTTTGACTTTGCTGTCCCTGGCCCTGTTCCTCCCGCACAACGAGAGCCTCAGACGTCGGGATCACGAGGTATCCTCCTTCCCATAGCAACGAGCAGTTGGAGGGCGTCGCCTGCCTCCGCTGCGTTGGCAACACCACCCGTCTCACCGCTTCACTGCTGCACCGCTTCACCGCCACGACCAGTCGCCGCCGACATCGCTTGATATGAGCACCCCCCAGCGGCCACCACAATGCATCCCGACGTGGCGCGGTCACATCGAGACCACCAAAGATGCCTTGATCGTCTTCCAGGCGTGTTTTGACGGCCTGCTTCATCACTGCTCGCGTCGCCCGCACGATCGGGAGAGGAACTCGCTGATTGTCAGTGGGAATGTCTTCGTGTATGAGGAAGCCACATCCGGCATCAAACGATGGACCGATGGCATTCCCTGGTCACCCAGCCGAATACTGACCAACTTCCTCATCTACCGCCAACTGAACAGTCCATTCCCGCCCGGGGAGAAGAAGCGGGCCACCAAGCGCAGCGCGCGACCCAGTCGACCCGGGGAACCTTATTCCACCCCAACCTCAAGCACCAGTACCCCCATTACGGACAACCACAAGACATTCACGCCGGAATCCCCCGAGACTCCAAGCTTGTCTACCAAGAGAGAGGATGGCGAAAGTCCGGAGAAGGATGCCAACCGAGGGCTCGTTGGCTCCCTAGTCGACTCGTACGAGTTCAAGGAAGGAGGTCTGCTCAAGAAGACCATGACGGTGACGGTCCGGAATGTGCAACATCACCTTGTATCCTACTACTCCCTCGACGATGCCAAGTACAATCTGAAGACCCCGAGAGAAGATACGCGCATCAAGGACATCGTCATCAGCGACCCTCTCATCAAGCAGCCCAAGTTCAAATTCCCCAATTTGGATGACGCCGGAGACGGCTCATTCGAATCCCTGGATGGCGGCGCGGGAGGCTATCCTACCTACTACCAGCATCCGCATGGCGCAGGTTATGCGACGCATTACGGGTATCCGTATGCCACTTCCATGGGCTACGGCCATGCAGGTGTTTATGCGCCGTCGCATCCACCAACATCGGCAGCATATTCCAGCATGGCTCCATCCAGCACCGCCTATGCCACCCATGCAAGCTCTTATGCGCATCCGCAATATCAATATGCGTACAACTCTCAGATGCAGCAGGCGCCCCAATATCACTCCAGCTATGCTCAGCCGTACCAAGGACACCAGCAACCGATGCAGCAGCAACCGCTCTCCAACCCATCGCCTGTCTCCCACGTGAAGCAAGAACCTGGGGTCCAGAACGGTGCCCCACAGTATTCCTATGCTGTGCAGCCGCAAAGCCAGCCAGTGCCCAATGTCTATGCAGGCGCCCATACCAACGGTACCAGTGAGGGACATGAGGAAGAGGTGGTGCCTGCATCTCAGCCGCCACAATCACAGCAATGGCCGGTCAACAACAATTATACAGCCGCATGGTCCGGACGTCCGGAGGCTCCTCCCCATGGCTACGCTTATCGACAAAGTGGCTAGACCATGGAGCAGCGTCAACGACACCTGGACTTGTTGTCGCTGCTTAGATTGAAGAGCCAGGGGGCATCTACGCTGTGCCTTGCATCCTTACTTGACACGATATCTCTCCACACCCTCATTATGTTGGCAATCTACGTGACGAATACGAGCCAGCATCGCTACAGCATCCCATTCCACATGAGCACAACAGTTTCACGTTCTCATGAGCATTCCTCTGCACGCATACTCGTGCGAGGATTGCAATTCTACTGCGCGTTCAGCTTCTTCCGCTCTCTATATCGACGACTCGCGACTGACGACAACCCCGATCAATGTCTTGGCACAAGTTCAGCCGGCGTTCCATCTGCGAATCCTCCTCGTCAACTAGCTCTAGCTACGATTGCTCTTGAGCCATTTTTGTGAAAAAAAACATGAATTCATCACCGACGCTGCTGATCTTCCCGGAAACATCGCAACAGGGTCGACTCATTGCGGTATAAGCCAGAGCCACGGCCAAATCTGGATTATCAGATCTATCTGCCGCTACTGCCGGACCATGTGCAGCAGACGGCTTCCATGTCGTTCCCTGTACTCAAACGGACCAAAAGCTGCAGCGACAAATCAAAAGGAACCAACTTCTGATGGTCTGACTGACGGTGCGCATAAGCTTGTTGGGTAGCGTATGTTGATCATTGAGAGGGATCATCCGGTACTGGCTGCAGCTAATACACAGTCGTGCCGTCACTCGACTCGTTGGGGACTCCAGAATGAAGGCCGAGGCCCTCATCGCCTTCAGGCAGCAGCAACAGCACCATCCAACAAGGTCTCCTCAGCTTGAGGGGGCAGAAGCAATACAGAAGCACATCGACCGATGTCGGATTGGCTCGTTCTGGTTCCTGCACCCCGCTTTTTCTCCAAAGCAGGGGACGTGCTTTAGTTGCATCGGGAGGCATGACAGGTTAACAGACTTATCGGTGGACACAGATCAACATCATTGGGCATAGAGGCATAAGGGCATAGAACGGATGGGGCTGGGAGGAAAAGGCAACGACCGGGTGTATATTCTCTTCTACTTCTAACGATCCCCTTTGTTCCCCTTTATGACGTGTGGACTCGATCCACTAGAGCAACACCGCTTCATTAGCAGTAGCAGTAGCAGCAGATAATAATTCCAAAAGCAGAGTGGTACTACTATCAAGGTGGCTTTTACGATCGTCTCACCAGAATCTTCCACGTCAATCAGCTCAGGATCTCGCTTCTTGAGGTCATAGCCTGATGACGAGTCGAAGATGAAAGGACCTGGACAAGGCCCCACTCTGCCGAGAAAGATTAGAGTAGGTAATATTAACATGGGGAGGATCCTTCGTGCCTGGATCCTTTGGGCCCCACTTTCCACCCCCGACTACGGCATCCTACGCCCAAGAAGCCGCCCGCCAATCTCAACGCCTTCTTCCCGCAACCGCAAGCGCAAGGCAGAGCGATCTTGTGATGAGATGAGGCAGCGATGCATGTGGCAATCCTTCCTCCCTTGGTCCCCTTGAACCTGACCGTCTCCCCCCCCCCCTCTTTTGTCCTGCGACGTCTCCTTTTTAAAACACCGAGAATTGATCACATGCGGCATATCCAGTGCCTTGCCTTAACCTTGCCTTGTCTACTCCCTCATGGCGAACGAACCCGCTAAAAAGGGGACGGGATTCAAGTGCATCCACAAACGGGGGGGCTAGCTAAGCCCCAAACAAGAGCGAAACGAAGGATCTCCTCCGAAGCAACATGAGACATGAGACATAAGGCCAAACGAGATTATCGTTGCTGAGTTCTGGGCTAGTTGTCAGTAGTGAGTAATTTTTATTATTTGGCTTAGCACTTCGCTGATTCTCGGTAGACGGCTGCTGTCCGATAAGAAAGGACGGATGTTATTAACTGACTCGCGGATTTCGAGCGCGGTGAGAAAGAACTTGGAATGATTATTGACATATATATTCCCCGAGCTCGTCCGAATTGGGGGTTGCAAGTGGATGGAGATGCCGGTAATTGAGTATGGCTTCAACGATGTTCTGACTAGGGAGACGGGGGAGATGACAGCTGCAGGGTGGAGGGATGCGCTCGTCTGATTGGTTGGAGAGGGGAGATGAGAGTCACGTGATCTCGAATTCGTATCGCGGGTTGAGAAATTCTTTTTTGGGTGTATGTACATCAGGTGGACTTATCTGTCCGTTTCTTGAGGGTTCGAATCGTTGATTGTGAGTCCTTCTCCAGTTTCATTTCAAGTATGTTGTCCTTTCAAATGCTATTCATAGTAAATATGGAAAATATCCAGCTGCTCTGATGGCCGTACATGGTTCATAGCTGCATCCTCCATGGCAGACGATGACAGTCCAGGATGTTGGGGTGGGGACCCTCATCAACCACTTCAAAACTTCCAGTGCTGGACTTTGACAATATCCAACATTGCCCTATGTGTCCAACATTTCCAAAGTCCACTCGGCCAGACATCGATCCCTTCAACGAATTCCCTGGCACTTCAACCAGATTCCCCAACTTTCCAATAAGAAAGGCCATCACTCAGCACCCGCTGCCTCTTGTGGGTCCCAGTGGACTCTCCTGTCCCGCCTGTCCCGCCTCTCCCGCCAGTACCGCTCCTCCTCACGCTGTTGCGCGATCACCCGTTGTCGCTGTATCTCACGACGCGGGTACCGCTCTGCTCTGTGTGGTGGCCAGTCTGCCCAATCTATCGCTGAGCCATCATCATCGTCATCATCATTGGTTGGAAGTCTATCCTGATTTTGATCCGCGGGCTCAGGAACAGGAGCGGCGGCGGCGGCAGCCGGAGGTGGTGCAGCATTTGCGGCCGTGAGAGCGGCGAGGAGATCAGGATTGGCAGCGAGAAGGTCACCGAGAGCGGCTATTCCGGCTGCGACCTCGGGGGTTACTGCTGGAATCGGGACTGGAGCTGGTGCTGCTACTGGTGCTGGTGCTGGAGCTGGAGCTGGAGCTGGAGGAGTCGGCGTTGGGGCTGGGTCTGGTAGCGGTCCGTTTGACGCTGCAGGTGCTGGTTCGCCTGCTTCGCTGCCCGCATGAGCAACTGTACTGCTGGCGTCACCGGTACCATCATTGGCGGCAGGCTCATTGGCAGCATTTCCCGCCTCTGCTTCCGCGCTGGCCCCATCGTGACCTGCCCCCGCGGCGTTGGCGGTATTGTTGGCTTCGCTTTCAGCTGGCGATTCCGCGGCTGTCTCTGTCTCGTCCTTTTTTCCTTTTTCCTCACGTTTCTTTCTTCTCGCTGCCTCCTGAGCTTCCAACCGTTCTCCCACTGTCTTACCTCCCTTGACAATTTCGCCTCTCCTTCTCTTCTCTGGGTCGTGTGGCCTTGCCATCACATATCCCCATCCGTTCGTGGGATCCCGTGGCTTTGGTTCCTTGACATGCTCTTTCCGTTCTCCTCCTTGTGGGGAGATTGGCCAAAGACTGACAGGATTGGAGGTGCCTGTCCAACGGTTGTGGCGGTCCACGTCGGAGGCTGTCGTTTCAGAGCAAGAAGCAGCTGAAGGCTCATTTGCGAATGATGAGAGTGAGCAACCCATACCGTTTCTGCAAGGTCGTGACAACAGTGAGTGTAATATGCTGTGCATTGTTGGAGAGTCGGTTGGAGCAGGGACGACCGGCTGATAAGTGGGAGGTTTGTTCGCGTTGTACAGGAGGATTTGTGCTGCTGACTTGGCTTCAGCCAGAATTTCACAAGTTCATAGTCCCATGGTCCAAGAAGGGAGACAGGCTAATGCGATGTCTTCGCCCATGGACGACATGCACTCTTGGCAATACCATGACCCATTTCAAGGACTTGATCGTCGTGGGGCTGCCCATCTCCTTTAGAGGAATCTTACCTCTGCGGACACCAAACCAAGACTCTATTTCCTCCCGCCACCATCTCGCCCTCTCACGCCAGAAGTCCGTCATCTTCTATCCAAAACCCTGCCGGTAGCCTTGTAACAGCCGATCAAGTCAGACGAAAGGACTCCCAAGGCTGGCGTGACAGGCTCAGAAGGGGGCGTCACAATATCGCTCACTAAACACAATCCCAAAACGAACAGTGTGGCTTGCTCCTTGATCCTTTTTTTGGAGATGCCTGTATGAAATCCGAGTCGTACATCATTACCCAGGCAGAACCGTCGACCCCTCCACGCCGCCGTGAATGAACGCTAAGAAGAAGACCACGGGACCAGCGGAGCAGCGACAAACCTTGGGCCTTCTTCCATTGATGCTGCTGCTTGGCCCAGGCGAAGCTATACGCCGCTCATGGACAAAGACCACTTCGCTGCGAGGCATGAATGGACTTCCTTCCGGATTTTTGATGGAACCGATGATCCTCGTAAGGAGTCCAACGTCCCCGTGAAAAGGTTTATATTATGTGAATGATGTATCCGAGGAGCAACGGAGATGAATCTTTTCTGCAACTGCAAAGCCTTTCTGGAGGCCCCGCGCTTAGGCAGTTGCGTGGTATACGGTACGTTCTCCGTACGGATTTCAGTATCACAGCTCACAAAACGCTTTCATTATCCCGTTTGAGCGTGCCGCTCTTTCAACATTGTCAAGGTTCAGGGAGCTGAATTGTAGGATGAGAATGCTGTACGCAGGTCGCCTATCATACACTTGCTTACATGTTCCTTCAAGCTCCGGGAGAGGGTTTGAAAGGAGGATCTGCCCTGAGATTCCTCCGGTCTCTCTTTCACCACCAGGCTCGCCTTCCCAAGTTCAATTTCCCGCGGCAAAAAGAACATCGAACCTCCCCGGCATGCCAAAAACACAATAAAACTTAACTTGCACAACCGCACGCACGCTCATACGTCCCCCAAAAACCCATCCTCCAGAAAAACCCGCTCGCTGGCCCCCCCCTCCTATCACCCCCTACCATCCCCTCTACAGCCCCTACATCCCCCAAACCCCCCCTCTCCCACCCCTCCTCGCGCTCGGCCGACTCTGAACCATCCGCCTCCCCCCGCCCCGAGCGCGCTGCACCACGTGGACCTGCCTCCCGCCCATCCAGGGCACCAACCCCATCGCCCTCCCCACGCCGGAGGGATCGTTGCCGTGATGCGTGTACACGCGCTCGCGGTGGGGGCCTTGGGGGCCGCCGTGCAGGTAGTGGGGTTGTGGTGCGGAGTCGTCTGAGGATGAGGAGGAGGAGGAGGAGGAGTCGGCTGGAGGGGGTGCGCGGCGGTGGTTGGGGCCGGGATGGGGGTTTTGCGGTGCTGGTGGTGCTGGTGCTGGTGGTGGCGGAGGTGTTGGTGCTGCTGGTGCTGCTGGTGGAGGTGTTGGTGGTGGGGGGAGGTCATCATTCTCATCATCATCGAGCGGCTGCTGGGGACGGGGACGGCGGCGTGGTGCTGGTGGAGCGTCTTCGTCAGGCGGCTGCCGGCGAGGGGGACGACGTCGTGGTGCTGGTGGATCGCCGTCTTCGTCAAGCGGCTGCTGGCGAGGAGGTCGGCGTCGTGGTGCTGGTGGATCGCCGTCGTCGGCCCCGCCAATGGGTATCGGAGCGTCATCACCGGCTATTGAGCCCCCTGGGGTGGGGACGTTAAACCTGCCGCGTCGGTCTGGACCACTAGCGTCGCTACCTGGTCTCGCGGGTGGGTGACGGGGCAGGCTTGCCGCATTACTAACGTTATCTTCATCGTCGTCGTCGTCATTCCCGTCGACTACTCCTCGAATGCGGAGCTGGGGATTACCTCTTCTGGCTGTGCGTGGGCCAAATCGTCGCTGGGGTCTTTCGTCCTCGATGGCGTCTTCACCTGCTACGCTCTCTTCGTCCGAGAATGCGCCTTCGTCAACCTCGTCCTGAGGCGGTGGGCCGCGGCGAGCGCGGCCACGGGCAGGATTGTGGCGGAGATAGTAAACCTGGGGCCAGATTGGAGGGGGCTGCCAGTATCCGCGTGGGAGGAAATCTTCGGCTGAGTCGTCGGACGAGGATGAGTCGGAGTCGGAGTCGGAGTCGGAGTCTGAATAGTAGTCGTCGTCGAACAGAGGGGGCGGGCGCCGAGGGGCTGCGCGACCGTTACCACGACCGCGACCGGGACGTGGTCCTCGTGGCGGTGGTGGTGCTGGGAAGGCGTCGCGATGGTGGTGGTGGTGGTGGCGGCCGCGGCGTGCTTCTCCTCCTCGAGGTCGTGCGGGTGCGGGATTGTCTTCTTCTGACGGTGGATCGTCGTCGTCCTCGGCAAGGGGTACGAGAGCGCCATCACCAACTACGGAGCCCTCTGGTGTGGGAACATTAAACATGCCGCGTCGGTTTGGACCACCAGCGTCGCTAGCTGGTCTTGCTGGTGGGTGACCGGGCATGCCGGCGGCTTCATCACCGTCACCGTCATCGTCATCATCACTTTCGTCGCCGCCGAATCCTCGCTGAATGCCGGGCTGGGGGTTACCTCCTCTGGCGGGACGTCTCGCGCCTCCACGTCGTCGGGGTCTTTCGTCGTCACTGAAAGCTGCTTCTTCAACAGCATCGTCATAGTCGTCGCCGTCTGCTCCTCCTGGAATGCCGGGCCGGGGGTTACCTCTTCTACCGGCGCGTCTGCGACGACGTCGTTCGGGTCTTCCACCGTAGGGGCCGTCTTCTTCGCTCTCTTCGTCAGAATCCTCATCACTCTCGACCGGAGGAGGGCGTTGCCGGGGCGGGTTCCCACGACGTGGGCCGAAGGCAATCGGATCAGCGTCGCCCCCGAGGCCCTCGCCAGTGTTTCGTCCAGGTCTACCAGCGGCATACCCTTCCTGCTGCATCCTTTGACGATCGGGGCCTCCTCTTGGTCGATTTCTGCCTCCACCGGCGCCGCCTATTTGGTGGGGATCGCCAAGTCCTCCTCCACCACCATTCGGTGGTTGACGGGCACCACCCCCATTTGGCTGGTGAGGGCCACCACCACCCCCTGCTACCCACCCACGCCCGGGGTTCCCGTGTGGAAAACCACCACCTCCACCAGCCGCACGATCGCGGGTGCCTCGCGCGTAGGCATTCTGCACATCGCGAACCCACCTATTGTTCTTTTTCTTCTCCTTCCTGTTGATGTAGCCGTCAATGTGGAATTCCTTGGCGGGCAGGCCTTGGAGGCCGCGTTGGTAGGCCCTTTCGACTTGGCGCATCTCCTTGTCATGGCGCTCCTTGTCGGAGGGTCCGGAGGAGCTGATCCAGAAAGGCATCACGATCTTTTAGGTAGGCGCAGATGATGGTGGGCTGGAGGTGGACGGGGTGGTTGGGGCAAAGATGTCGTGGGAGTTGATATTCGTCAGGTGGATGGTGGGGAATGGTGGAAAAGGGGATTCCGGTGTTGGGGGATGGTGGAAAGGGGGATGGTGAAAAAGGAGATGTCGATGGTGGGGAAGGGGAGGACTGGTGCAGGGGGGATATTGACGGCGTTGAGGTGATTTTGTGCTTGTGATCGTTGAGAAGCTGAGAAGCTGTCTATCGATACGAGGATGAGTTGACCCAGATTCAAGTTGCAAGTATGATAGTAGGATGTTGTATGAGTGGAGGAAGATAGAATGGTAGTTGCAGACAGAAAGATGAGATATAGCCATTATTGAAGAGCACTGTGGTCGGACAGGCTCGTCCATGATCCACGTGCTTGTCCTGCTATGATGAACGATGCTAACAATTGGCCAGCGGCAATTCTCCAGTGCGCGTGATACCGCTCGTCAAGGTGGCAAGGGGACAAATTGTTGATACCGGTCGAGTCGGTCAGTCAGACCGGAACGTAGCCTTTTTGGTCTCATGGAGATGGTGTAACATGCAGTGTTTGTCCGCCCGATCCTAGCTGCAAAAGTATGAAAGATTCTGAAGGATGTGATCAAATGGTACAATGTTCAATTGCCAGCAATCCGGGAAGTCCGCTTTGACAGGAGCTGGTGGAGAAGGGGCCACATGGTAGATGCCTCGTTTGTCAACCAGTCGTACAAGCTTGATTCTCAGAGACGTTCGGATTCCTCATAGGCCGAGCCGCCGGGGGAATCTGCAACAGAAAAGCGGAATTGGACAAAGCGATGGCGTATTGAGGCAATGGATCATGTGGTCGAGGTGAAGAGGTCGCCTTGTTTCGCCATCATTTGTCGTACAAGAATTTCTCTCAAATTTTGAAGAGGCACGCGTAGCCATGAACTCAATGTTCATAAATAAAGCCGAAGTACGTTGCGGGCTGATCTTCGAAGGCAAGAAAGATGCAGGATGCACTTAGATTGTCCGTGACACGCGTTGCGAGATCAAAGCACCTAGATGCAAAGGAATTGGTCTTTTGAATTAGCTTACCGTCATACAAACCATTTCAAGTCTTCAACTCGTCAGGGCTTCTTTTCTTTCTAGAAGAAGCCCATTGAGGGAGCCACATATGATGCTGTGGGGTCCATGTGTTGACTCCCAGAGTTTCCGAAATCGCGACATGACCTGAGAAGCGATTAATTAAACCAGCCATCTTCCGTCTTGAATCCATATTTTATATTTCATCTTCTTCCTCATCAAAATCATCTTCCCTCCCCATCTGATACAGGATTCTACCTCCATCCCCTCTTTCACCCTCTTCTGCATCAATCTCCCCTCTTCCACGCTTCTGAGCATCGAAATATGGCAGAACCACGCCTTCCCTCTCCCGCCTCTGCTTTTCGGTCAAACCGAGGTCAAATGTCACACCTCCAAAATCCTCTCCAGCATCTCCACCTGCATCGGCCTTGCTTGCAGCAGGACCCTTGAATGCAGGATGATCTTCCAATAGGTGAAGATCTTTGACAGTTGGGTCCAACGGCAAGACGAAAGTGTCATTCACACCCCTGCCTGATTTGCGACGATGCTCCATCTCCAGGACGAAGCCGGCGTGATCCTTGAGCAAAGGATGATATGGGGTCTTACCTATTAGAATACCTTCTCGACCCTCGGCAAGTCCAAAACCTGGCTCAGGAAGAGAGCGCTCTGATGCCATATGGCGGGACAGATGTTGTGGGAGGGAATGGATAGATAAGATCGTGGTGGCGAGGTGATTCAGGGTCTGGGCCGGCGACGGTACGTAAGGAGGGTATGAAGCGGAAGACTGCGTGCGATATACTGGGATGTCATCGTGATAGACTGCAAGGAGAGACGTCTTCAAGCCAGACTGAGCGATGAGCGGGAGGAGAAAGTGAATTGTAGAAGTAGAGTCCCCATCGGAGAGGAGCGGGTGAAGCGTGTCGATGATGATGAGAATTCCTGATTGAGATGTCAGGACCCCACAAATGGATAGCTGAATGGGGGGAGATAGATGGGGCTTCGGCTGCCCAAAGAGCAAGGCCAGACAACGATCGTCTTGGGCTGTACGTACGTTTTTCCGCTGCGCAGGAGACCAAAATTTCTGCCTGAAGGGCGCTCGGATCTTTCTTGCGGCCGTTGATGAAGGCATTGATCTCACTTGGCGGCTTGAGGGCTTCGAAAGAGACAAAGATGATGTTTGTTTTAGAAGACTACAGAAGATATGTTGGGTCAGGGGGAAGCAAGACAAGCGAAATTCTTACTTTTGCGTTGTGCATATACCGACTGATAAGTGGCTTTGCAGTCTGCTCGATCGTATCATGGACAAGGGTGAACGGCGAAGAGCCCTCACGCAACGACAACAGGTTTTGTAGCAGTAGAAGATTGTGCGTGCGCCGATGGTGCACGGCACGTGATGAAGAGCTCATGTCTAGAGACCCACAGGAGGCAAGGCAAAGTAATCATACAAAAAAGGAGAGAGGTCAATGCTCATGCAAGAGGCAATTGTTGATGAACGAATTAATACCAAAAACCCGGGGAACGAATGGCTTTGGAAAACGCTTATATTGGCAGGATAAAAAGATATAATGGAAACAAGAAGTGAAGCTCATCTCAAGCCTGGAAGAGTATCTTTACGTTGGAGATGGCTGGTGAAAGGTTACTGTGTTATTCGAAAGCTCCAGAAAAGATTGTGCATTGCAACTTGTAAGGCAAATACGGCTAGTGCAGTCCCGCTTGCAGCTCTGAAGCGCATTCTTGGCGCGACTGGCCTCAAGCCGTTTTCCCCGAGCACCGAAACAGACGGGATGGAAGAAATCATTACGGAGACTGGAACATGGATGATCTTTGGCAAACTTCTTTCCAGACCGCGTTATTCAGAAACGGTGACACATCAAGTACGTTGCACCATCATACAAAAAACGCTGCCCTCCAAGGACTTTGCTGTGCAAAGATTCTAGCTATGACTTCCGCTCCCCATGCCCACCAACCGCTACTTTCAAGGCCCCATTTGACCGATGCCAGCAGGAGGATTTGGCAGGCTGCCCTTGAATCCAGCGCAGCGACTGTCGCTCAGTTGCGTCTCCTCGCCGTTGCATGTACAAATGCACTTCGGGTCGACTGCATTGCCAGCGGCATTGCGACACTCGTTGCTAAAAGTAATGACCTCAATAGTCAGCTCTCTGGCATTCCACATCCTGCACAATCTCGTTCTGTTCAGGAGTCCACTCACGAAAGCTCGCAGCCGCCCGAGGTCGCATAGCTGGTCGACATCTCTTTCAGGTAGTCTTGATAGTCTTCGCCGACGTAGTCGCAGACAATATTTTCACCCTCCATGCCGTTATCGGAAATGTTGTGGCAATTCGGGGCTTCGATGAAGGTCGAGTCCGAAAAAGATGATGCGAGTACAGCATCATCAGGCAGATCATCTGGCTGTTGAGGCGGATCGTTGTCATCAATCGGCGTCGGAGCGTATCCGTCCCCATCTCTACTGATAATGCTACCTTGGAGGCGTGGAAAAGGAAAGCCGCCAATGTTTTCGTTCCAGCCGAAGACTCGATTGAACCAGTTGTTCGTCAGGGACCATGCGTAATTATCGGCTGTCAGGAGGCCATATCAGCTAGAGATTTCTGAAAGGCTCGGTGGAGGTGCTGCCAAAGCTCGTACCATTGATTGCGGTGTCAAGATTGACAGGTCCAGGTTTCTCCCCTTGATATCTCCAGGCCCAATTATTGCATCTGGTTGCGTCGTACACGGAGACAACGCCAGTCTCTCCGATTACAGTATCACGAACATCGATGACTAGTCGCGCAAAATGTCAGCTTGCATGATGTCGTACATTGCTGGGGTGAATCCAGCCTATTTGGCTCTTTAGCCCCGATCACTTTATAGTGAAGAAGCTCGTGAGCTAACGAGTGCTCGTACGTGTATGAAGTACCTAACGCCTTGACAGGTTTCTTTTCTTCTCCACGTAGGGAATTCAAATATGTCTCTTGGAAGGAATAGGAAAAGAACGTGATGACCCAACCAATACCAGTGGCTGAAGTTGACGAGGTGTATACACCAAGACCCGGTGCAGTCGCACGTTTGCCTATGTAACCCCTAATCTCTTTACATATGTATGTTACTCGCTTTTCCTGTGGTCGCTTACCGCTCTTGTCGCTTTTCCCTGTGGACGGGAGCTTATTGAGTTGAACGATCTTGCCTGTGAGATCATCCTAATAACATTTTGATTGCGCCATCTATGATATGGCAAACTCACTCCGAATGCTGAGGTATCCTTTTTGATCTTCTCAGAATCCTTCATTCATATGGTCAGCAATTGCAGTCCTTTTGGCAGATCGGAAATCAGCTCACATGCCAACTCTGACCAAATGCAGCCTTTCTGGAACTGACAAAAAAACGATCCAAAGCTGGATTTGCGTCCGGCGATCGGTTCCTATATCGGTGAAAGGGCCCAGCACACGTGTCGCCTCTGCGAGGATATTGGATTGCGTGTTGGAACACTCGCCGTCCGCCTCGCCCAACATATTCCTGGGAAGACATTTTCCAGATAATCTAAATTTCTGTCTGTGGATTGGTGTGGGAATAGATTTACTGGGCTTGCATTCATGAGTGGGCATATATAGACGTGAACTATATAAAGGAAATATTGCGGTTTGGCGTTACGATGCATGTTGAAATAGAGAAAAAGGATAGAATCGGGAGGAAATGTATGTTCAATAATATTTTAATTTCTTTGGACGGTGCAATGTTATACTCTTCACAAACTTCTGCTTTTCCGAGCATGTACCTCGTCTATCATAATCGTTTCCATTCCGACAGTCATGGTCATGCAGCCTCGGACCACGGCGTATACAGAAGGATTCATCTTTCAAGAATGGAGTACTTAATTTGACACCGGTGACATGTAGCCATGAGAGGTACGGAAGGGGTGATCTGAAGCAAAAGTAGCAATGAAAAGGCAAAAAGCCGGTAGCTACTAATCATTCAGACGGCCGGAGACGGCTTCGAAATCATAGAGGGTTGCTGGACGTTCTTGGCTCGATCAAACTCCAGATGGAACGAAACCAGGAAAGTTGGCCGAACTTTGTGATATCCGTAGCTGAGGATGGGATGATGTTGGTTTCAGAGTAGGGGGTTCTGCCATCCGGCGGCAGCGCGCTAGTGAACCCAAGCGGTTAATTCTTTACCAAGTTTGCTTCGCCCACGATGCAACATCGACACAACGACCAAACATTGCAGGTTCGTGTTCAGCTTCAAGCTAATTAGATGCTACTGATGGCGGTCTAGCCCTCTCCCTTGACCGAATGCTGCCGAAGACTGCCTCTAAGTCTTGATTGTGGCACGAGGCTCATATCGATTCTCCAAATTCAATGCATCGTAGTTTCACAACGGACCACCGCTATTTCTCTACTCGAATAGACTGATCATGGAATGTTATAAGAAACCTTGGTCCTGCTGCAAATTCAGCTTGGCTCTAGCCTTGTCCTACCTTATACTGCTGGTACAAGCAGACGGGCCATATCCTCTTGGTATTGGGTTTGGCCCCAGATTCATTGCTGCTGCTCGCTTCACAAAAGCCGAGGAGCCAATGACCATTGTCCGAATTCCAGGCAGCGCTCGCTACAAGGCGTATGTTGATGATTCAATAGCCTGCGAGGGCAAAAGAATGTAAGCTTCCATACTTTTGATTACTATTGACGTTAATCCTTAAACCTTATTTCCAGTCAGTATCAGGGCGAATGGTTTGTTGGAGATGCTGGCAACTTAATCCCAGCACCTCCAGACACTCACAGCATTCCCTCAGCGACCTCAATCTTCACTGAGGCGTTATTGGCCATCAAAAAGGCTGCTGCAGACACGCTAGGCGATAGTACTCTCACGATTGGTGGTATTAGCTACCTTGACTTTTTCAACTCTTCCTCTCGCCAAGCTGTCATGGAAGCAGCAAAGGTTGTGGAGCCGACATGGCGTCAGCCGTACCAGGCCATGAACCCTTTTCAGGCGTCCAGGATGGCGTACAAGCTGAATTCTTGCGATGGATTCGGCTTCGATCCCAGGACCTGTCACATGGATGAGGAGGATGGCTACCTGGTTCTGCTAATCCAATACGAACTGCGCCATCTACAATTCCACCTCCTCGATGTATTGACTGAAGGCGTCGGGGTCATCAAAAGCGCAAGGTATGGAGAATTAGGAGCGGAACAGCAAAGCGATCCTAGAGACATGCACTTTGAGCCCACACAGAGAGCCCTACGTAAGTTCATGCTTGAAAATGAGATTGGACACGGGCAGGCGTGGGCGCAATATCTTGGGGCTGTTGTCATCAGTGGCCAAGCTTCCCCAGAATCGTTCGATCGATTTCTGCGTCCTTTGGTTCGGAATACGATGGAGCAAGATGGCAGAGAGACACTCGTCAAAGACTCAATCGATCCTGCATACGTGACGGCGGTGGGGGCAGCCTATCGGGCGATGGTCTGGGAAAAGCAGCCAGAAATGCTGGATCCCATGTCCTGGGACACTGCTCCACCGCTTTATGGACACGATGGACACGATGAGCTATGAACCCAGTCCTGGACGATGATGAACGAAGACGCATTGAGTTTTGAGGGTCTCAAACGCGAGAGACAAGCATGGTACAACTCCTAAGTGAACGACAGGGATTTTTGGTGATATTCGACCCTACGATAATTGCTCACGGGATGATTTTGGCCTCCCTCATCCGATCAAAGGCCAACGCATATCCTGTGGCCGTTGAGATTTCCTCCTTGAAGCCCACCCTTCGGCATTCGCTCAAGTCGAATTGGCGGTCAAAGGTCACGCCACCCATGATCATGTCCATGAAATCCCACGTCGTCCCTTCCAGTGCTCCCTCTTTCAAATCTTGGACTTTGACCCATTCTGCCCATTGACATCTATGTTCTCTCATCCAGTGACTACCCGCCGACTTAGATGAATTGGGAGCTACACCCTTGAGGCCGAAATACTTGCAAAGTTCGGGCCACACGGCCTCCCAACTCACCACTTCCCCGTCAGCGACATTGAAGGCACGACCATTCACGGCGTCAGGATGCAATGACGCATGAATATGGAAACGGGCAAGGATGTCTTGGGACGTGTCGGTGTACAGACACGTATAGGCTTGATCTGTACCGGGATAGGGCACTTCACTCCCTTTCCCCTCAATACTGACGTACATGGACAGAAAGAGGGCCACGGCCTGGGCGAGACCCATCGCATTATTATGAGGCACGAATCCGATGATGGCAGCCGGCCGGATCTCGCAGAACTTCCAGCTCTTGCCCTTGTTCAATTCGCGCAAGGTGTCACACTGGGGGTAGTAGAAGATGTTGGAGGCGTAGGGTTCTGGTATCCTGGGCGCAGACTCTTTGAGCGGAGGGTGGAAGGGAACGCCTTCACCGATGAATTCGTAGCCATACGCTTTGGCCCCCGTCTGAAGGGTCCAAAATTCGACCATTGGGCACAAAGCATCGACTGCTTTTACCGCGGTGGAAAGCAGATCCACATTCGCCTCTTTCAATCCCTGAAAATCTTTTCCATGGCCAGTATATGCGGTGAAATAGACGTGGGTGGTGTCCCCAATGTCCTTGATAGACTTGAGCTTTTCGATGGCAATGTCGACGCCGCGAGAAAGGTCTACGCCGCTGCAGAACTCATATCTGTCCGTGTCTGGAGGAAGCAGCGTGTCTTTCTTTTGTATGGGCCGGATGGTTAGGCCGATGATGCGCGAGAAGGCAGTGGGGGAGGGGTAGATGAGGCATTCGCGAACGATCTGTCCGGAGTAAGCTTTCGACTTCCGCAGTCAGGAATAGCTATGAATCGGACAGCCCAGCCGGAGATGCCTGAAGCACCAAAGACCAGCACCTGGTGCCCATTACTTGACATTGTGAGCGCTGTTGTACGAGGGAAAGCTGTTTTCAGGGTACTCAGCAGTCAACATTAGTGGCAGACCCAGGACAGAAATACAAGAGCGAAGTATATATATTCGGCCAAGCAGAGACGCAACGACGTTATTACCATGGGAGGTTTGAACCACGAGAAGGTCCGGTTTTCGTGATGATTTGGCAGTCTACAAAGGTACAACGATTGTGAATGCCTGGACAAGCACATTCCCGAGAGAGCAGACCAACGCCATCTCAGTACTAATATCTCCGCTCATTGATGCTGACTTGAGCGAGTGACGGCATGCAACAGCGAGCGTCATTCTAAGCAGAAAAGAGAGGATGATGTTGTACGGGGTCATAGCGACTGGTAGCGGGTGGGCGGGAAGCATGCCAAGCCTTTCCGGGGCTCAGACCCAGAGGGACCGCGCGAAGTCAGAACCCCGTGCACGCCAGTGGAGTGGCCCATCAGCTTGCTTTCCGAACATCATGTATCCAACTTGATTTCTCCATCCTCCAAGCAGCTCGTGCACCACATGAAGCTTCAAATTGGTGTCTCGCTCAACGTGCTGTATATCATGGACGTCAGCGGTACCAGATGCATGGTGGGGCTTTTGCCCATCATCCCGAAGTGGAAGGTCGATGACCACCGCTTGAGGCCATGCTTCCGTACCTGAACCAATACCTGCTCAAGCCTCTCCACGTGTTTGGCCACTCGATTTCGCAGTATGCCGAAAGACCGTCAAGATGGGTATGTCAACTTCGTTTTGCTAGTGACCTGTGGATCGATGGTATTTTATCCTGGCTTGGAGATCTGTTCTCCGCCGGTCCAGAGCCGTTGACCCCATGGCTGAAGCCACTTCTGTGATTGGCTCAATGTTTACGATAATATCTCCATAAACCCTCGACCACTCTCTGGCCTGCATAGGCACCTGCATTTCCTGGAGAAGCCCTATGAACACGTCCCTGCATTGATAAAAACATGAGGTCACCGTACATCCTTGTGGCCGAGTTGCAAGATATATGAAAGCTGATCCGTCCAACATCAGCTCATCCAACCATCTGCCCCAGAGCTTTGATTCTAGCCGGTCTTATTTTTCAAAATTCATCTTCCTCGCAATGGTTTGCTCCATGTGCACGATCGGGGTCGGCTTCCTCTTCCTTTGCACCGGAATCCAAGCAACGGAGAAACGCGCAGGGGGACTGGATCCTCTCGACCCACAACTGACCAACAGTCTTGACACCAAAGGTGGCCCAACGTTGTATTATAATGGCTCTGGCCCAGTCCCATCGTACGTCCAAGACAGTGGGTGTCGAGACCAGACGCAGAGACTAATGAAATGTAGCGAGAATGAGACTTCGCCAATTCCAACTCCATTCACCCCCTTGAAACCGTGAATATGATAACTTACTATCACCGAAGATGCAGGACTGACATAGTTCGATAGGAACAATGTGACCGAGGACTATTATTACAACCAGCTTCTCGCCATCATCTCCAACAACAGTACCAGCAATTGCACCAAGTGCCTCGGAGAGACGGACGTGTTGCATCAAGCTGCCGTTTCTCAAACCGTTTCAACTTTTACGGACCTGCTAATCAAATACTGTATACTCATTATATTCTAACGGCTATCTTCTACTAATCAATATCACCAGGTACGGCAGCCAAGTTCCCAATCTATGCCGTCTCCTGTACGTCTGATTTCTCCGGAGGTGGCCTTGGACCGTACTGGGCTCAATTGTACTTTTCACTGTATTCATCACTCTCTCAATACTTGCTGATTATGTCTTCAGATACGCGAAATTTGACAATGCCACCGGCGACTATCAAGCGTTCTGTCATTACAACTTTGTATGCACTTTCAATCCAACATCAATCACGAATACACTGACACCTCGTAGGATACGTGCGCTCGGCCGCCAGTAATCCAGATCGATGAAAGTCAGTACCTGAGCCCCAAGCCTCCCAAGGCATCGACGGTACCCAACCCTTCTGGCAAGACAATTGACGTGTTGCACATCTCGGACTGGCATCTGGACCCGCGATACGATATTGGCTCCGAAGCAAACTGTACCAAATATCTCTGTTGCAGACCTGATGCAGTAAACACGAAGTTGAACACCGGTGTCAGCAATGCATCTGTCCCCGCTTCAAGGTATGGGTATCTGTATTGTGACTCTCCACCTGATTTAGCTCTGTCTGCATTCGACTCGATGAGCCAATTCTTTGATCCGGCAAAACTCAGCTTTTCCATATTTACTGGTGACATTGTCAGCCATGACAATGATGACATGCTGAGCCGAGCCTACGTTTCCTATGAGGAAGAGGTCACCTACCAAACCTTCAAGGCGCAAATGGGCAAAGTCCCCATATATCCCACACTAGGAAACCATGATTCCTTCCCAGAAGCATACAATACCCCCAACAATATCAACGGTGATGACTCCGGAAAATCCAACATCTTCAGCTGGAATTACGACCTCCTGTCCTCCATGTGGCAGCAAGATGGTTGGATCACGGGCGACGAAGCCAACTACGCCTCCACTCATTACGGCGCCTATGCCCACACCACTGCCCAAGGCTTACGCATCATCTCCCTCAACACCGACTTCTGGTACCCCAGCAACGTCTTCAACTTCTTCAACTTCACCAACCCGGATCAATCCGGCATACTTCGCTTCCTCATCTCTGAGCTCGACCAGTGCGAGCAAAGGGATCAACGCGCCTGGATCATCGGCCACGTGCTCTCCGGCTACGACGGCACCAACAACCTCCCCAACCCCACCGCGCTCTTCTACAGCATTGTCCGCCGCTACGCACCCTACACCATCGCGGGCATCTTCTTCGGCCACACCCACGAGGACCAGCTCCAGATCTTCTACGACTACCTCCCCACCAGCCTCAGCAACGGCACCCTCCGCGACACCCTCGCCGTCGACTACAGCAAGCCCCTCGCCATGGCCTTCATCGGCCCCTCCATCACCCCGCTCACGGGCCTCAATGCAGGATACCAACGCTACACCGTCGACGCGCAAACCTTCGAGATCATGGACATCCAGACTTACTTCGCCAATGTCTCCGAATCGCTCACCTGGCATACCCCCGTGTGGCAGTATGAATACGACGCCCGCGCCACCTACAACGTCAATGGCACATGGCCCGCCACGTCCCCGTTGAACGCGACCTTCTGGAACGATGTCACGTATAGTATGTTGAGCAATAACAGCCTCGTGGAGACGTATAATGAGTTCGAGACCAAGAGCAGTGTGACCACCAAGAATTGCAGCAGTGCGGCGTGTGCGAGGCAGAAGGTCTGTTATATTCGCAGTGGGAGCGGGCAGTTGGGGTTTAATTGCCCGCAGGATGATGGACCGTATTAAGGGGCCGTATACGATGTGTAAAGTCAATCATTAGTCGTGCAGGAATGCTTTGTAGACAGACAGAGAACTTTGCCAATATTAGAAATTACTGCATTGTTACCAAGTTGATCACAATTTATTTTGACGGGAATTAAGGCCATCCCATCTGTTTTGTTTCTGATGGATCATTGCCACAGGCTTCCCCATTTCGCTCCCTTCTAGTAAGGTCTTCCCTGATTTTGTTGATGCCATATGTGAACCCCTCGCTCACTCCACGCTTCCTGGATGCAACGCCAATTTTCCATTCGCCCTTACACGTGTCCTCAGCCATTCGGTCCCCAAGAAACGGGAATGACAAGATCGAAAGCGTGACACGATGGACTAGAAAAGCGAAGAACACTTCCATCCTTCACTCGACACGGGTATATCAGGACACCGGTAGACCGGCAACGTGCACAAAGTGAGGATGAATATGACTCTAGATAGCTTTCTGGTGATTAGGATTAGAAGGATGTCCATTATTCTTCATGGACCGGGTATAAAGGGGATGGGGATTGAGAGACCGTTGTAGCGGAAAGGAGGGCCTTTCGTCCAGGATGAAGTATTAGCAAGAGAAGGTTGCCAGCCCCCGCCCCTGGTCATGACATAGGTTCGGAGTACTTCGGAGAAACGGCTTGGTGCAGGGTTTTGTATGGCAGCCAGCCAGATCGAGGGAGAGAAAGGAAGAACAGCGGCGCGGGTAAGAGTAATCCGGCGCTGTCGTTACTGAGTGAGGATCAAAGATTTCGGCTACTTTCATTTGCTTCGAGGATACGGAAGTCATTAGCGTTGTGGGAACTGTGACCATGTTATCGTCATCGATTGTATAATGAAGCCGTAAAGATCGCTTTCGACTCGTATCAGCATTAGTTGCAAATCGTCCCTGTCGTATGTCCAACCCTAGGAGGACTTGGTGTCTTTTGCCTTTTCTCTAGCGTCGACCGACGTTCTCGTACGCTTTGAGCAGGATACATCAAAGCCCCTGGCCATGTCCCGGTGATGGCAACATCATATCAGTGTGAATGTAGTCTTTTGGATGGGCTTCCAGAGCCCGTCATCATCTTGGTAGGTGAAAAGGCAACTGTTCCCTCCGGGAGAAAGTCTCTGAAAAACCGCGATTCGACGGAGCTGGTCTGTGGCCCCGCCGTCTACCACTGGTTTTAGCAGCAAACCGTCCACCGCCGATATTTGCTCATATAGTGGCAAACAGTAGACTGGGCCTGCTGTACTCTCGGTTCTGTCATCAAACCGAGTAGAAAGCTGATAGTGATCATCTACCCAAACTGCCGGAAACCCTTTATCCTGGGGTTGGACTATCCTCGCGCTTTTAAGGATGCCCCTGATCTGCAAAGCTGCTGCAGTGATCGGCCCATAAGCATCATGGCTCCGAGTCTCGACTATGACATCTAGTATCTCGACTAGAGAGTGCTCGTCCAAGTAACGACTTCGATCATGCAAAACTGGAGTGTTGTCCAGGGAGAGCCAAGACCAGGAGGGAGCTCGGTAGCGCTGCGATCTCTGTGAATACTTACCGCTGGGTCGAGTGGTGGCCCAGAGTAGATCTAATGGCAAGTTCTCTCTCCACATGCCACACGTATATGTCAAACCGCCACCGAGGATCCGAAAATGCTCGGCGGCGCCCGCAAAAGCCGCGAACTTGTCGGTGTTTTGGGTAAGGCTGGCAGAGGAGTAGGCCTCTACCAAATTCCACCATGCCCATGAGAAGTTTTCAGAATCTTGCGCACCCCTGTTCTCCGGCCATTCATACAGGTGGCTATCGGTAAGCATTGGTCTCGGATAGCGATGGGGCAGCGACTCGCTTGCTACACATTCCTGACACTGCCAATGTACCTCACTTTTGGCAAACTGTAGCTTGCGTGGCGAAAGAGCCATTTCTTGGATGACCCAGGCACGCTTCAGTAGGGGAGAACCTACGATGTCCTTCTTTCGTATGTCTTCGACCAGAAAACCCACTCTAGAACATCCTGATCGCCAGGAAGTCTCAATTGGAATGCGGCACACGGTCTTTGCATCAGCCTCAGGTCTGTGCAAGCCTTGATGAGGGTCCCGGGCTCCAGTGGCCGCTATAGTGCACATGGCGTTACTGTAGACCTTTTTCATGCCGAAGGCCTCTCGCTCCCAGTCGCAGTCCGAATCTTGGATGATGCAGAGTGAGTCTATCCAGAGATACTCAGCGCCTAAACGATATGTCATGCCAATTGCATCTGAGAAAGTTTTGGGCAATTCTGCGATACCAAACCCAGACAGCAGGCGGAATCGATTCTCGGTCGTGAGAGTTAAGAAGTCACAATCTCCCCAACAATGACTTAGAGCCACATATGAAAGGTTCGAGGCCTCGTTAGAGGTCTCTATTAAACGCACGTTGCGACATTCGTCATCCGCATCAGCGCTGATCTGCAGTAACCTGGAAGGAGTGTAGCTCTTATCGTAAAAGCGGGTGCATTTCATATGATTCGTAAGACAATCCGTCATCCAGGCCTTGAAAAGATCAATATTTGGCGACGCATTGATAGACTTAATGTGGTTGGAAAAGTGACTGTCATCTTTGGCTGGGTATCATTAATCGACATGTGCTGCAATAAAGAAGGCTTTCGGAGGAAGACTTACCGACGAGAAAGGCGAATATGAAGTTTCCCTTCTCACGATTATATTTGAATAGTATCTCGAGCGTTTGTAAGTTGGGCGGATTTAGCGAATAAGGATGTTCCTTGATCGAATAACACATGCAAAGTTCCAGAGTGGGAGGGTATTCGGTTCTCCGAAGAACATGATTACAGAGTTCACATCCGTGGGAAGCTGATCTTTCCAATGTGTCCAACCATTCAATGTGCCGATACCGGACTGACCAATCACGCTTCCGATTTGGACGGAAAATCTTTGCACATGCGTTGCATAATTTCGTCCCTGTTCGTTCTTGAGCAGTGATGGTAGTGCATTGGTCATCTTGCCAGCGTCGTGCTACCTCTTCCTCGTCCTCTTCCTCAGCCTTTTGCTCGATTCCGGCCTGTAGCTCTGCAGACATCACGATCTCTAGAAATTGAACGGAGGGCAACCTGCAAGCTACGGGTTTGTTCAATCCATAACCGGACAGTAGTTGCTACGAAGAAGATGAAGCTAAGAAAGATGATCCTGCAAGGCACTCTCTCACTCACACCGGTTTCCATCAGTGACTGAGGTCCAGCGTCTGTCGATGAAACGTCTGTCGATGAAACAGGTATAAAACGTTGATTGTTCTTCAGCTGTCAGCCTTGCATTAGAGCTAAGGCAACGACGTCAAGGCATGAAGTCTTGGCGCCAAGATTCCAGTCAAAGTAATCAACTCTTCCCATCCTTCAACTCAGCTATTTGAGGCCTCGCTTGCAAGTCTTCCTTGCCATCACTTCATGCAAATACCTTCGCCATGACTGAACCTCCAACAAAACGGCCCCGACGCTCCCTCTCCCCCAAGCGCCCCGTGAACAAAACCCACCAACGCACCCGCTCCCCCAACACCCGTCCATACAACGATCGTCCTTCGCAAGAACCCCGCTATTATCGCTCACGCTCTCCTCACCGCGAAGACCACCGCGACCGCCGCTCCCGCAGCCGCTCTCACTCCCGCGACCGCGACCGACGACGAGACCGCTACAAAGAAAGAGGAGACGAAAGAAGCCGCAGCCGCAGCCGAGATCGACGGCGCGATGAAAGGCGGAGAAGGCCACCACGAGGTATCCATCCCCCCCCCTTCTCTCCCCATCTCAGGACCTGCAAGAGAACTCAAGCTGATAGAAAATCACGAATAGAGGATCGCCCCCGCTCGCGCTCCCCCCTCCGCGACCACGACCGCCTGAACCGTCGACACCGCACCCGCACGCCCCCTTCCCAACCACACAGCTCTAACAAATACAGCAAACCTCGCCCTCGCTCACGCACCCGCTCGCGCTCCCCTCGCCCCGTTCACCACAGACGTTCGCGTTCCCCGCCTCCATCAACTACAGCACCCCGCCCCACCACACGCCCCTCCGCTCCCCCAGTTGCAAAACCCAACGGCACCAATGGCGCCCCTCCCGCTCCCCCACCATCCTCCTCCTCCCAACCCCCCACCACAGAAATGGACCTCGACACCGCCCCCGCCGAAGACTCCGACCCCGAGACCTCGGCCCTGCGCAAAATGATGGGCTTCGCGGGGTTTAAATCGACGAAGAACACGAAGGTCAAGGGGAACAACGTGAGCGGGGTGAGGAGGGAGAAGAAGACGGAGTATCGGCAGTACATGAATCGGGTGGGCGGGTTTAATCGGCCGTTGAGCCCGAGTCGGTGATGGGGTTGTAAAAGAATTGGGGGGCGGGGAATGGGAAGGGGAAGGTTCGAGGTCTGATATGGATGGTGTTTTTTTTAGCGGGGATGGGGTTTCGTGGACAGTGGAGAATTATATCGATTTCTTAAATCGAGTCTATCTACTCCATCATATTGTTCTGCCAAGCAAAGACCCAGCGTGAACGAGATCGCAAATCTGAAACTGGGCGTCTGACTCATGGAAGGCTGAGAGGGGGGGGGGGAACAGCAGCCTCACAATAATTTACGTCAAGTCAGACAAATGATTCGCGAACCGCACTAATCGTCTTGATCTGTGTCAAATGAGTGTGTATTTCCTATCCTACGCACATATCTAGCTACCAACAGAAGAGATTCTCCTATCCGACAGGGTTGCTTGCACCAGTATATTCATCATAGTGCATACTACCTGCCGCAAGTCCTTCAATTCCTGCCGCGCCGATATGTGAAATGGTGCTGGGGGGTGGTGTATGTTGAAAACAAAGGAGAAGTTGTGTTTGCAGAAGTGCTGTCGTAGGCTGTAAAGACAGACCCAAGTAAGGTTGGAGGAACCCAGGATCGGCTCGGTTGATTTCCAAGCGAAAGGGCAGGTGTGATGATACCGCTGCCATGATTTGCGAAAGATCGGGTTCAAAAAGAGAGGTGGTGTATAAGTGCAGAAGTGCTGTCGTGAGTCACGGATCTTGCGTGCTTCGCTGATAATGATGATTTGTGAGAAGTGCAAACAACGGCTTCGAAAGGTGCCACGCAGTGGCAGCCACTATTCTTCTGGTGCTGTTGGGGGCGTCCAAAATTGGTCGATGAGTGTCAATTCATTAAAAATCCAGTACTTCCAGGCCTGCTTGGATGATAGGGTGGCAAACATTACTTATTGCGAGCGAGGTTTCTGACATGTCGAGTCATGTCAAACACCTCCCATCCGATTCCGAACCTCATCTCCATGCAATGCCTGTTGTAGACCGTTGCAGATCCAAGGTGAAAATACAATGCTGAAAATCACATCCCTGCAGCTTTGGGAGTCGGACACGCGATCCCAAAATTCCGGAACTCCTCGCACAAAAGGCTCTGAGTCACGGCCAATGGAGTGAATCAGGGCCAGGTCACCATCGCTAAGTGAAGACCGGGAACACCAATCCCCTGAACAAGCATCAAACAAGCTTCAAAATCTTCCGTAAGTCGTCTTCCATTGACTTCAAATCAAGATGGTTCCCGTTGATAGGCTGTTGAGCCTCATCGGGTTTCTGAAAAGGCATAGTACGTTCCGCTGAAATCGGTCGCGGCTTTACAGCCGTGGATGCCCTTGTAGCGTAGGCATGTGAAGGCGTCGAGGAAGAGGGGAGCTCAGGAGCACGACCAGAGCTTGGAGAAGAGGGGACCCTCATTTCCTTGCGAAGGCTTGAGGATGTTGCCTGTCGCTGGCTTGAGAGACCACTGGGGGTGTAACCATTGGGCATGGCAATCTGCTTCTCAGCCAAAGCTAATAACGCAGCTTGTCTCTCTTCAGGGGAACGGTCCAGACCTCCTGGAAAAATGGGGGGAGTACCGAAGAGTCGTGCGGAGGATCTTGAAGCCGTCTTGGGTCTCTGTGAAGGTGAAGGAGTGCTGGGCTTGAGAGGGGAGGAGTCTCCTGGTGCTGGTGCTGGTGCCGGCGCTGATGGTTGAGAAACATTCAGTAGCTTCATCAAGTCCGCAGCATTGAGGTCTTTTCGCGGTCCACTCGCGCTTTCCGATACCGTTCGATTCTCGCTCAAGAACTTGGATGGGACAGTGGCATTCCTTGGTGGAGGAGCGGAGGCCTCCATCTCCATTGGAAACATGCCTGCATTTGAACTGTCCGTCAGATGTCTTACATGATTGCGTTGTATAGGCTGCAGTCCGTCAGGGGCTGCCGATTTGCTAGTGGGATACCCCTGCCTGTTGATCCGGTCGGTGTTGAGAGCTGGCTGGGGAACGTGTGATTTCGATCTCTTGTCGGCTTGGAAGAATATGTCAAGTGGTGACTCTTCACGGGTCTGACGATCAAGCTTTGCGATGGCTGCATGCTTGGAGGGTGAAGCTTCGCTTTCCGAGGGCGATGATTCCGACGAATCAGTCCCAGACATCATGTTTTTGAGGCTCGTAGTCTTGTCCACGTTTGGGACCGATTGAGATAAGAACTTTGGTAGAGGGAGAGATGAAGCGTCAGGCGACGCATGAAAGCCCGGTCCAGCGTAGGCTTTGGATGGAGATTCGGTGAAGAAGGCCGGGTATTTGGATTTCGACTTTGGCGTTTCGTGAACGGACTTTGATGGTCCATTGTGGGATTTGGTTTGGACGGGTTTGGCAGGTGTCGCCTTGGTCTTACTCTTGCTCTTTTGGCGTGGCTTCGGGGTCTCGGCAGCTGAATTGTTACCACTTGGAGGTGCTTCTGAAGGCTGCGGCTTCGTGGCTTCAGCTTCCACGTGAGGATTCGTCGGAGGAGTCGTCTCTATCTGAGGAATTGTCGTAGTAACATGTTCGGCGGTAGATGGTGCAGCAGCTTCACCACGTTTGAGGATGTGAATAGGCTGAAAGGCCAGGGCCTCATTTGCGGTTGCGTCTGCGGTTGCGTCTGCAGGTACTGGTGGAGCTTCTGAATTTGCGACAGTGGCTTTCTTCTTCGCTACTCGTTTCCCACCTCTTGCATGACGACGCGGGGTCTCTGGCTCGGGAGCCATGACGGGTGTGGTGGCTTAAAAATATGCAGCCGGTTTGAACAGTAGAACGATCAAGCAAACAAAACAGATGATGTCGCTGGAGCTGGCAGACCTTGACCTGATGATGTCAAGTCTGGCTGTATCTCCAAGATGGTGAATAGAATGGAAGACCGGAATTGAGGGTCCTTGATCAGGTTTGGGCCCTTGTGCTTGTGTCGGGTGGTTTGGTAAATCGTTGTTGCGATCTTGAAGTGACGTAGGTGTTGGAAAGGTTTGATATGGATTGGCTCATATTGAGCATTGCGTCAAGTGGGTTTGAGAGGGTTTTATAAGAATGATAAGAGATGGTTTCTGGGGGGAGAACGGGCGATGTGGCTGTGAATAGAGATGAAGTTACTCACCCGTGTCACCCTTCTGCTTCCGTGACCGCAACCGTTTTGATTGCGTGTGATTGCGCCTGATTGCTCCGTGGGGGAATGGAAGCGCCGGCAGCAGCCTGAAGAAGGCTTGGCAAGGGTGCTTAGCTGGATTTGGCCTATGAGAATCAGGCATGGTATTTCGACCAGCCACATGTCAATCAACCTCAGCTTTATTAGATGAGATCATCGGAAATGTCTGGGCGAGCTATGCACTGTCTATAACACATGGCATGAGCAATCAGTATCTGATCTAGACCATCCAAGATCCATAAGCCCAATACAACTATTCATCACCGTCATCGAACATCAGGCCTCAACCATGGCAGCAGGTCTCAAAACCATCATTGCCCTCTCCTTTGTGAGTTCCTCCCGACGATCCTGTGGCCCCTGCAATTCGGACCTACGTCCCCCTGTTTTGCCCTAGAGCACCCGATCTCTGGCTTACCGTATTATGATCCCAGGTCCTCGCCATAGGCTTCCTCCTCGTCATCCTCTCCTCCGCCCTCTTCCACTCCTACCTCACCCTCCTCGTGGTGGCTACCTATGTCATCGCTCCCCTCCCCAACTGGATCTGCGCCCGCTGCGCCAACCCCGATGATTTCATGGAATCCGCCGGATCGGCTGTCATCGATTTTGGAAGATTCGCAACGGGGTTCCTGGTGGTCATGGGAATCGCCTTGCCGGTGCTGTTGGCCCACTGCGGGCTGATTGCTGTGCCCGCAATGGCGATGAGTATTGTGGGCGGCTTGCTGATCTATGGGACTGTTGTGAGCTTTGGCATGTTCTTCCAGGAGGAGCAGGATTTCTGAAGAGTGGGATGGGCGTGAGAGGAGTCGAGGAGGTGGGGAAAGACGGAGATGTGCGCATATGTATGAATCAATGGATCAAAGCGAGGCGTTTGCGAAGCCATACAATTACTATATCACAAGCGAGATCTTATATACAATGCGCGAGCTTGCACCGAATCCGGGGCCTCAATCACAATCTCGTCCATTGCTTCCCACAGTGTTCGTACATATCGCTCCGAATATTTTCCAATCTGAAGAGCTTCAGTGTTCCCCCGGTATGTCCTCAACCTTCGTATCGTCACATATACCCAACCTCTTGTGCAAGCTTTGGAATGCCAACTCGTCGGGTTAGTCTCATGCCTTCACGCCATTCATTCTAGACTCCGGCTCTTTATTCTCTTTGTCACTGTCCGCACTGACAGGTCTCTTCCCAAACACGATCGGCTTTGGAAAGCCCTTTTCTCGGTTTTCTTGACATTGCTTCCTGTCCGCCTGTGCGTCCAATGGCAATGCTACCAAAGTATCCAACACCTGTCCCACTTCTGACCCTCCTCTTCGCTTTCTCCACTGGTCCCACACATTCCACCACCACGTATGCGTTTTCCCATCCCGGCCCAGGTACCCTGCGATGCCATCGCTGGCCACTCGTTTGGACCACGGCTTATCCACGATGTAGTGCAAGCCATACACTTCATCATCCCTCCAAATGTTGCTGTGCCAGTTCTGCATCGTTTTGAGGGCGTTGTACTTCCATGGTAAAGGCTTCCACCGGTGGCAGAAGTAGTCAGCCAGGAAGTCCTGGTCCGGGAATTGGTAAGACGAGAGGGCTGAGGAAGTGTTGAAGTAGTGGAGCATGTCTTGCCAGAGCGGTTCAGAAGGGTGGTAGATGAAGAGGCCACCGTTGAGAAGAGCGTATGTGTTTGGCGGGGTTGCTTTTGACGGGACCGGGTTCGCTTTGTCGGCTGAGGAAGGATGGGAGAGTGGAGTGTAGGCGCAATTCTCAGGTCTCCAGTCAGAAGCTGCCCATTTATCATGGTCGAGGTTGCAGACGCAGGCGGCATTTGCTGCTATCCAGTTGTCGTTGGGCAGTGGGATGTCAAATATGTGATCCATATTCTGATACACGACAATATCTGCGTCAATAAAGGCGCACTTGTCGTATGACGTTAGTTCGAAAGCACGCAGCTTGGTCCATGTGTCTTGGAAGCGGGAAGCAATGAGAGTCATCTTTTGATAGTGAGGTGGCAGAAGTGGTTCAATATTCTGGATCAGGATATTGGAGGTTTGCCTGCATTCCAGCTCCAACGCTCGCACGCAGTAGGGAGAAAGAGAACGCGTAACTAACACAATTAAAGGGTACGCGCTCTTCTGGAGAGCAAGGCTGTAGGCGAGGGTAATGACGCCAGGAAGATATGATGGAGCGGTCAGCAGAGTGACCCAGGCTCGTTTGGGAGGCTCATAACTGTTTGCCATGGCTCCTCTTTCTGCGAATAGATGCTAGGAATACTCGTTGAGAAGGCACAGATAAAAACGATAAAGCCATAGACGTGGCAAGGGAAAAAACCGTTACCGTCATAGAAGCAATGCAGTATTGGCTTTCCAAAAACCTACCAATCGTTCCCTGTTGCCACAGTCTGGCCCTGGCCAGAGAATTGCTTATGATGAAGTCATGATTTTGGGCTGGACGAAGAGACGATCCGAGTGAATTTTCTCGTTGTATGCCCACAGTGTATTGTCCGGGAACCATTTTTATTGATCATTTGGCCCTTCTCTAAATGGCTGATCTTGATGCAATTGAGCAATCGCCATGGCATACAATTCTTCAACATTTGAACCAACACCCATGATCACTTGACACTCGCTGATTTTCCTGTGCGGTTGCCACCGTGCCACGAATGGGCCTAGGTTTGGTAGTCATGACGAAATAACGCTTTGGTCGTGGTCGAAAAGCTTGACAAGCTGAGCAGATGGGCCTAAACTAGCTTGCTAATTCTATCCTAGCGTTTGGAGATTTGATCCTACGTCATCATCGGATTGCCGGCCTATTTTCGGCTAAACTGCTCAAGCCAATCCTTGAAACATTTCGGTCTCCACCATAGAATCATCCGTGACTATACGGTGCTTGAGTTGTTTACTAGAGACCTATTTCAATGCTCTTTGAAAGATCATCGCGCAAAACTATGGTCGCGAAGCTTGCGATGAGATTCGTAATAGCAAAGCGCCAGCGAATTGATACCTCAGCAATTCTGCTTGTAGATTCCAGATACCAGTTTGGTGGAAGCGTTGATGGCTAGACATTATCACAAGTCCTCATGTTACCAAAGTAGGATCATCTGTCTTCCTGTCATGTCGTCCCAAGCTGCTGAAGTGATCTGGTCCTTTGAATATTGCCCAAGTCGCTGCAGAGAAAGTATATCACAAGACCGTCCGAGTAATTACTTTGAGTGAGATGCTCCAAGCCATTTTCCCCTCCAAAATGCACGGCGACGCGGTACCCAGAGGTAGCAAGAAACATGATCTGGAACATGGGAAAGGAGGTCTCATCAATGTCTTGTTCTTCGGCGGTCATATGCCAAGGGCCAAAAAACCAACAAACAGTGCTCAAGTCGCAGTCGTGCCAGGACTATGATTCCACGGATCCGTGCATAGGTAAGTTACTTATTCATGTTATGCTCTTTCTTCTCTTTACCGGCTTCTATTGCCAGTCTTCCACCAAGAATATCTTTATCATGCTCTTTATACGTCATAGCGTACCTGAAAAGCAGGTGCCGGTTAGCATTCCGCAGATATTCTCACAGAGCCAGTCACATTTGCCATCAATGCATGATTTTCCCCACAATCAATCCACGAGGTTCCCCGCATATTTCAAGCTTTTCACGGGAATACCGCTCTCTCCGCTTTTCACCTGTCGTCGACCTGCCTAATTCGGCCACCAGCAATGGTCTTGGCAGACGCTGAAGAAGATCAGTCGCAGATTCTTCAGAGCTCCGAAGGCAATTGTATGGAAGCCTTGGAAATATGTAACCCTTAAAGAGGCAGCAGCCTGCACAGAGCTTGATCAAGGTAGACAGATCCCTTTGAACCGCATCATTCCCACAGTCATGCTGAGAGTGCACCTTCTAGCGGCTCTGCTGAGCCTGTTTACGACACACGAGGCTCTTGCTCAACTTCTACCATCTCAATACAATGCACCAAAAGATTACATCAATTTCACAAGAGAGGCTTCGGAAAATGTTGCCTTAAAGATCTCGACGGCGCAGGCCGATGCGCGCAATGATACCGGTGAGCTACAGAAGAACAGAAGCACAGGAGAAAGCTGAGACTAACTTTGCAAGCTCCTTTACTTTACGGATGGATGATCGAAGATATCTCGCACAGCATATCTGGCGGTCTTTATGCAGAGTTGATAGTCAATCGAGCCTTTCAAGGATCTGGTGTCGTCTTAGGAACGGAGCCTGACTACCCTGGGACTGAAATCATATCTTCTGAGAATCCTGATGTCCCTTTTGGGCCGACTCTGACAGGATATGGAGCTATTGGCGATGCTCAATTATCCGTGGATGTGTTGCACCCACTTTCTGACGCTTTACCAACGGTAATGCAGCTGAGTATTCCTGCAAATGCCACAGGTATGTGCGAATGAACGCAGTCAGTAGAAGGTCGCTAACGACTCTACCGCCAGGCGAAGTAGGATTCGTCAATTATGGGTATTGGGGCATGGACGTTTCGCCTCAGACTTATGATGCCAGTTTCTTCATGCTTTCCAACGGACCCATGGATGCTACCAACCTGACCAATGTCAATGTGTCTCTTCGCTCCAATTTGACAAACGATATCTGGCTTACGAACCGCATCTCCGTTCAAAATCTGTCCGATTTTAGCTACACCCAATTTGCCTCCCCGCTCGTGAACAATGTGACCGCACCAAACAGCAACAACACTTTTGCCCTCACCATGAATGCGTCCGAAGTTGCAGGAAGCACGTTCTATCTCAGCTTGATCAGTCTGTTTCCGGAAACCTATGCCGGAACTTACAATGGACTCAGGAACGACCTAGGCCAGAATATCAAGTCCTTGAACCCAAAATTCTTACGGTTTCCAGGCGGCAACAATTTGGAAGGCTACTCCATTGCCCAGAGGTTCAAGTGGAATGAAACAATTGGCCCGTTGACCGACAGACCTGGTCGGCCTGGAGATTGGGAGTACTACAATTCAGATGGATTTGGTCTTCTCGAATTTTTGGAATGGACGGAGGACATGGATCTCGAGCGAGTGTTGGCAGTGTATGCAGGGTACTCGTTATCGATCAATGGATCAGAAGGCGCTTCCTACCCAGAAAGCGAGCTTGGTGAAGTGCTTCAGAGCGCACTAGATGAATTGGAGTACTGCATGGGCGGGATAAACACCACGTATGGCGCCTTACGTGCAGCCCACGGTCATCCTGAGCCTTTCCAAATCAACTATGTCGAGATCGGCAACGAAGATTTCTTCTCATCCACCTACAACTACAGATTCCCCTATCTCTATAGCGGCCTCAAAGCTGCATACCCCAACATCACCTACATCTCCACCGCCTTCAACGAGAACCCCGATTACAACATCTCCCTCCCCGCCGGCAGCATGTGGGACTACCACACCTACTCGGAACCCTCCTTCTTCCTCGACTCCTTCAACTTCTTCGACAACTGGCAGCAGGAGACCGGCAACGAAGACGTCACCATCCTCGTGGGCGAGTACTCCGTCTTCCAAGTCGACACCCCCACGGGCGTCAACAATTTCTCCGACCCGGTCGGCACCCACATCTTCTTCCCCGAGCTGCTCTCCGCCGTGGCCGAAGCCGTGTACCTGATCGCCATGGAGCGGAACCCGAACGTCGTCAAGATGTCCAGCTACGCGCCCAGCTTCGGGAATTTCAACTGGTACAATTGGACCCCCAACCTCATCTCCTTTGATGCCCTTCCCAACAACACCGTGTTATCCACGTCATACTATCTTCAATCCCTATTCGCGCACTACCGCGGCACGCAGACCTTGCCCATCGCCAACAGCCAGGGCGACTTCAACCCTTTGTTCTGGGTCGCTACCATCGATGTCCCCACGAATGCTGTGTATGTGAAAGTTGTCAATACGGGTAACACCACCGCTCCCCTGTCGATCGAGCTGGATGTTCCATTCATGGGCATGCCGAACGGGACCATCATCACGAATCCGGATGTCAATGGGTTCAATTATCGGGGCAATCAGACGGCTATCACGCCACAGCCGATTATGCTGCCGAGTAATGCCACAGTGAATGATACCATGTTCGTGTGGGATGTCCCGGCTTTCTCGATTAGTGTGCTGCAATTTAATGTCTGAGAGTGGTGTGAGCGCGTTTGTGGGCCGCGACAATTCGTCGGGTTGCATGCATGAGCCGGAAGAATTGTTTTTTTGCACACACTGGCAGAGTGAGATAGATGTCAAAGTCCATCTTACGTGCCTTGAAAAAAATGACGAAAATCTGTCCAATGTCCATGAACGACTGCCCAAACACCCTCCCCTTCCCGTCCTATCTCTCCAATGTCCTCGAAAGTGCCCCCAAAACGTTCTTGGCACTGCCCCCCCCGCCATCTTACTTGTATTCATTTCCATTATACAGACACACATGCATTCATTCCGCGAACACGGTTTCCTGGCTTCCGATGATTTCTCTCCCTCTCTGCCTCCTCCCAAGGATTTCCATGCTTGTGACCACGCATTCGCATCATACGGGCAAGCAATTCAAGTAACGTGTTTAATCAGCTGAATAACCAACATCGAGGTCCCAAAGAATCCGTTCACACCCATTCGATGTGTCCATTTCTAGGTCTATTTCCTTCGCATACGTAATGACGCCGCTGCCCTGTTGTTTCCCTTGATATACAGAACCCCCTCACCCTTTCACCACTGGATCCCATTCAACCGCCCCTCCACCTCCCTCCACCCGCCCACATCAAAATAATCCACCAGCACAACCCGCGGCTTCTTCCCCGCATGCAGCATCTCACACCTGCCCACATGATCCCCCACCCCGCCCGCCCCATCCCACGCATTCGTCCTCCCCGCATCCCTCCGATCGGGTACCGCCACCCCCAGAACTTCTGTGTCGAGGTAATGATTGACGATATACATCCGCTGCTCGATGGCGGCGATTTCTGCGGCAGTGGAGGAGATGGTGGAAGGGCGGTTGATGACGCAGGAGGGGAAGAAAGGGGTGGTTACGTCGAAGGCGGTTTCCCAGAAGTGGGTGAATTCGTCGAGGATGTAGGGGACGCTGGTGGGGGAGGCGCCGTAGTCGAGGAAGATGACGAGGCGGTGGGAGGAGGTGATCATTTGTTGGAGGGTTGGCCAAACGTTGGGATCGGCAGGGGTGGTGGTTGGTGGTGATGGTGTTGCTGGAGGAGAGGCGGATGGTAGGGATGGAGGGATGTCCTGGCGCCTGCGGGAGGGGGGTGAAGGGGTGGCAGGGGAGGACGGGATGTATGCGTGTTTCAGGATTCCGCTCCGGATGAAGACTTCGTCAAAGGCGCCAACGTCGAGGTAGTCGCCGTTGGTGAGGAGCAAGGTGAGGACCTCGTTGGGGTGCTTGTCGAGCCATTGTTTAACGGTGATGAGGTAGCCTTCCAAGGGACCGGCGTCGTCTTCGGCGCACGAGGTGTGGCACATACTGAGCTGCTTGGTGATTGCGGTGCGGTGAGTTTGCGCTTGGAGAAAGCGGATGCCGGCGTTGAGTTGCATTGTCACGTCGATATTCTGATCATTGGACGGCATGACGCCGTAGAAGGCGGAGTCGTGTGTGCCGATTTGGGTGATGTTGTCGTAGGTTCGAGAGCAATACTCTGGGTGTCCATTGCAGCCCGTAGAATTGTCGGCCAGCTGGGTGGGGATATGGTGGATCATAGGGTAGAGCGTTGAGGCAAGGTTGAGACTGGTGGTGATGATAAGATATATACATAGTCCGGAAAGGAGGGCGTAGTTGAGTAAGACTCGTAGGCGGATCTCGGTCTTGCCGAGCCGCATGGCTGGCTAGCTATCCAAAAGATGGTGGAGGCGACGTTGTACCGGATTTTCAATCGTGAAACTTGAGAATGCCATTGTGTCGCCCGGGGATTTGACTGGATATGCAGGTGACCGGTGATGGGCATTGTTCAGTTGAGGAGGATAAGGATGGCTTGTCACTGCTATTTGCTTGACACAAGGATTCTTTGTTCGATATTCAACGAGTAAAGATGGCTTGTCAAGGACAAGCGTTTACCGTCGAAGGCGCCATTGTGGGCCGGAACGCTTTGTATTGGTTGGAGCCGGCTAACTCCAGGTCAGGGCACTATATGAGACGGAACGATACGCCCTGCTGCCATGTCATCGCCCGTACTTGGGGAATGAAATAGCAATTTCACGTCGTGGGTAGACCTCCAGGACATTTCCCTGAGCCGCAACCAGTCTCACTAGGCTTGGGATGGCTCTTTGCGAGTGACATTTGCGGACAGAATCGTGCATTTAGCTGGTGAGCTTTGAAGCTGAAGAACAGCCTTGTTCATTGTTGAAGCTGTAAGGAGCAAGCCGTTGCGATACATGGATTCCTGTTGGGCAATGCCATTTGGGGTTTGATTTGGTTGCGGGCAGCCCTTCCGAAATGTTCAGCCAGGCTCTATGTCGTCGAAGTATCCCGTCTTTCGCTTTTTGGTCACAGGCGTGCTCCACATTGGCTCTTGAGCAGCGGCTTGCGCGGATGGACTGGGAGCGTCAAAAGGATTTGAGGCCTCCATAGGTGTTGGTGCTACAGGACCGGATGCGAAGCCATTCGAGGGTAGAGTAGGCGATTCCGGATCCACACAAAAGATGTCCAACAGTCGATCAACGATGTCACGCATAGTATCCTGATTGATGGGTTGAGTGGCGCAAGTGTTTCGAAAGGCGAACAAAGCAGCCTTTAGTGTCTGATGATAGACTAGCTTATACTCATCCTCTCCGCCCTGCTCTGTCAGAATGCCAGCTGAAATCGACGAGCGTCTTGAGAAGGCGGTTTCGGAAGTCTCCTTGGTAGGCCTTCGCTTGGATTGCAAGCCGTGCAGACGCATTCCAGCCATGATCACCTTGGACAAAGCTGCTTTGTTCTGCTCCAGGGTATTGTTTCCGGCCTCAGATGGGATTGACCCAGTGGTGTTGTATGCACTTTCGACGCGCTGGAGAGATGATCGCTTAGGAGGAGCGTCCGAGGGAAAGTTTGGTCTTGAATGACTGTTGCCGGGCAGAGTGTTGAATGTTGAAGCGCGAGAAAGGCCGGCTCTCTGGTTGGTGACTTGGATCGATGGCTGGCTTTTGGAGCCGTTGCTCCTCTCCAATGGACCAGGCAACGAAGGAAGCGGCTGAGAAGCCTCAAGCCCTGCCATTCTCTGCGCCACGCTTTCCCCGCCTCTTCTTTGCAATTTCCGCCTTTGTGTTGTGGCATCATCGAACAGTGAAGCAATCTTGCGCTTCTTGGTCACGGTGTCTACCTTTTTATCAAGCCTTGGCAAGAAGTAGGCGTGCCCTTTCCTTTCAGGCGGTGGGGATCGCAGTCCATGATCCGCTTGCGCGTGCTTGAGGATATCCGAGCATAGTGGAAGTGCGTATAACTTGATCGATGGGAACAGCGAAGCTGAGTCATCCGTGCTGTCAGGACCTGGGGATGATGACGCAGGAGGAGTCGGCAGTGTAGCCTGCTTCTGCTCAGAAGCAGCATAGAATAGAAGCTCTGTAGCTTGTAATCGTTTTGACCCAGCCTTCTCTTCTCTCTCGACTCTGACTAGGACGCCCAGATCAGATTGTCCTGATGGATGTTTCCACCATGGTTCCCGCACGCCCCCTTCGGTCAGTCGTTGGCCGTCATCATTAAAAAGGGTTCGGGAGAACCAATGGCCAGTTGCTTTCTCGCTTGTTTGCACTTCCAGTGCAGGTCCAAGGCTCAAGTACAGAGGTATTCGCGCGACATTCACCGTAGCAAGGAATCGTAAACCGGCTGTTCTCGGAATTGGAGATGCATTCGACAAAGCTGGGGTGAATAGCTGGACATCTGGTGGTCTTTAGCATTTGGTCATGTCATGTTCCAATGGAGTGCGTTCCTCACTTACCTTTGATAGAAGTTGCAGGCGGCGGTAACAAGATCTCACTGCTCCACACCTCGGTCATTATAGTTTGGTAACAGTTTGGTAACAGTTAGAGATCAGTTAGAGATCAGTTAGGGTTGCACCATCCCACCATCCTCATTGTGCCCTCCACCCGGACAAATTCTACAGACGTATGATAAAGCGCGTCCCGTGCGACGCGCAGCGTCGAGGCTCGGACTAGGGCTTTGGGTACCCAAACCCTAGACACTGCTAGCTCTCTCATAAGACGTTCCCTCGTTCGTCCTCTCGTTCGTCCTCTCGTTCGTCCGGTCCGCCTTCTATGACCACAGCATGGTTTTGGCCGTCAAGGAGCGCAGAAAGAGTCGGGATTCAGAAGAGCAGCCGGAGGCTCGCAGCTAAGGTCAATTACGCGGAGACAGTCCAATGGAGAACGTGACCACACATATCCTATTGAGACCACCTTCAATGCCACCAAAGTCGTAATGCCCTCCGCGGGCACGTTGATCATTAGGAGAAATCAGGAGATGCGAAGGGAAATAGCAAGTGGACACGGCAATCCAAGAAGCAGTCTGGGTAGAAGGGGGAGGAAAGGGCGAGCTCTCTCATGGATACGGGGAGCTCAAATACATTGCCCAACGACTCTGTCGATACCAGCGGCTTCCACAAGCACATTGAAAGCGAGGGTCTTTCCGACCCCTGGCGCATGAAGCAGTTGCTCACTTATTGTATGACGAGGACGTGGGTGAGAAGCCTCCGTCAGTGAAAGGGGAGGACCAGCATGCCGTATCAGCAGCCCACGAGATATAGTCACAGCTGCTCAGGAACTTTTCGACCAAGTCGAGCTTGTCGGATTGATTTGCTAGGATGGAAGAAGCAGCCATGTCAATGGATGCGTTGCTGCCGGAATTGCAGCGTGAGGCTGAATCAAGAAGTGCAATCTTGATTGGAAAGGCGGGCAATCATCTATTGGTACTCCTGCCTGCATTTGTACTGGATCGTAGACCCTGGTCCTTGACTTCTCATATCAGGAATCAGGTTGGGCTAGTAGTGAGAAGGCTTTAGCACGCTGAAGGAGCTTGCAAGGGTCATGCAGCGAGGGATTCGGAAGAAAGACCTTGCAAGAAGGGAGGTCCTCAAGGCTGAAGCATGATAATAAGGCTTGATTGAGCGGATTGTGTGGCATTTGACGATCAGCGAGCTCGTATCAGAAAGCAAGTTGGCACAGATAACACACAAGCAGTAAGTAAAAGTGTGTAAGCATGAGTGTCATTCAATATTCTGCTGCTGAGGCCAAATGAAGATAGTGAATCCACTAAGTTTGTGGCCAGACGCTTGCCACTCTGAATTCAAGGACTGATCTGATTTGTCATAGACGTCATGCTGACAGCCATTGCTGCGTGAAAGTCCAGTCGCAGCGGGCCCGTTTGGTCATGTAGTCGATTCGACTGCAAGGGCACCCCTGATCATAGCTGGATTTGTATCGCCACTGTTTGAGACATGTCCTTCCTCGATTCGCGTCTTTGTCTTATATCGCTCGCAGAGTCTGCTTCTCACTTTAGCACCTTAAGAATGCTAGCCCATTTCTCTGCCTCACTGAATCTAGTAGGCTGTCTTTTTCTAATTGCTCTTTCTTCAACTAGGCTGCTTTCAATCATGTTTTGTATCACCTGCGGGAAGGCTTCCTCTGCCATTGCTGCTTTGTTCCTAGTATCAGACGCTTTCCGCGGATGATATGTTATGATACCGGCGAAATCGCCGTTCGGCCTATCAGTAAAGTGCATGGCAAAAGATCCCAACTCTTTCTCAAAATCCTTGCCAACGTCTGCCGTAAGTCTCTTGAAGCAATCCTTGTTCTGACTGTCGAAAGGATCCGTGTTGTTCACATCGATTATCATTCGAACAAAGTTCCACGTCCTATTGTTCCTGTGTCCACCACCGCCGTGCCAGGCCTCCAAGTTGGCATCACCCGCCTTGACCACGAAATCCAATACCATGACCACCTTAAGAAACCCAACCAGTTGTTTGATGGTGCTACGTAGTTCTGTCGAGCAGATGAGTGGTCGTTGGTCCTCGAAGCGGGAAAATACTGCATGATCGCCGCCGATGGGGCTGAATTGTAGGTGAGCCGTGTCTCGGGGTGTCCGTGCGCCAGTGAATTCATGGAGCAGATCACCCCCGGCCGAGTATATATCAAAGCCAGCATCTCCGTCTTCGGCCTCTACTTCACGGTAAATTTCGTCTGCCCGTTCAGAATCTTCGTAAATTATACCCAAGTTGGCGTCAAGTGTGACACTAATATTCGTGAATGTGGCGTAAACGTCCCAAGGAAATATCTGAGCGTCACCGTCGAAGTGGAGAGTGCTTCGGCTTGGAAGTGTCTGGGAAGCCTCCCACGAAATTTGTCGGGCAACAGCGAGGATGGACAGAGGTTTCCGCGTCTCCAGGTCTACTAGTCTTTCATCACCCGTCATGTAGACATGGCCGAGTACCTTTTTCCCTTAGCACAGAATTGGAAGCACGGATTGATCTACTCTCGGACTCACATTGAAATAAATCTCATCGCGGATCTCGCGTGGGAGCTTGCCAAACAGGCCCAAAGGGCTTGATGGTGCCATGGCGAATGATGGATACAGGAGGTGACTTGATGCAGTAGATGAAAGAGGGAGTGTGCAAGTGATTGAAATGAGGCCGTGTGAGTCAAATGACTTGTCGTAAGGTTGAGACGATTGTGAGTGGTTTGTGCCCTCGTGTTAGCGCGATGATGGAATGATGTAAATCGAAACAGTGAATGAATATGACATCAACGACTAGCGCGTCATCAGTCCCCCTGCACCATTCATTATTCATCAAACATCCATTCATTGTCAAGTCTCGGAATTGTGCGGGCTAGACACTGGGCTGCATGCAGTAGGGTAGGAAGTGAGAAAAAGGGCAAAAGAAAGTGGTTGAGGGCTGACTCAAACCCGCAACGCCACAAGTCTCGTATCTTGAAAAATGGGCGGGCGACTTGGCAGCATTGTTCAAATCGTGAGAACAGTGATGAGAGGATTGGAGGGCACTGTAGGATGGTTCTTTGGGAGAATTTTGCGCAGGGGGTTTGATGATTGAAAATAGTGATGGTATCTATCGTATGCACATTGAATGACTGTCCTTTTCTTACTTCAGAGGGAAGAACCCGAGCTAATCAGCTCCTCGATAGGTGTGGAGACGTTGAAAGCTGTGATTGCAGTCTGCATACCCATAGCGAACACGTTCAGGGATCTGTGAGTCGTCCACGCCGCGGCCGTTTGCGAATGCCCTAGGACGGTAAATCCAGCGGCGAACATGGCAATTTCGATGTCTCATAATAGCCCTCATCGTCGTGAGCTTCTTCCCTTTATCCCACAAATTGATCCGTTCCGTCGTCTTGGGTCCAAGTGTCTTTCCCAGATCATTCCATAAGCGGCTGACCGGCTCTTCGAGTCGTTTGGCAACTGCGTCACATGGTTGGAGGACGGAGTCTTCACGGAGCAGGCGGACGGTATCGCATCCGCAAGCCTCATGCCATTCAATCACCACAGACCGGTACTCCGTGAGCTTTCCCAAGCTTGGAATCAGTGGCTGATCATGCCATGCCTCTAGGAGACGATCCAAGAATTGATGGTTCCTGTTTTCGGGATCCAATCGCATCGTGACGGTCATCAATTCCTTCTGGCTTGTACTCACGCCGGCCAACTGATCCATAAACATTTTACAGAAGCAAGGCAAGACCGCCGTTTGTAATACCTGGACCCCCCTTTCTGCATCCATGCAGTGGTCCACTCGGATCTCAATTCTTCTGAATCCGGTCTCACTCAACTTTATCGCGGGTTCAGATAGCTCTCCAGCATTCACGAATTCTTTGTATGAGAAGACAATGGTCGAGTGTTTGTAGAGCACAGCTTGCGCCTCCTCATATATCACTTTGGATGTCTGAAGAATATTGAGCGTGGTGTCAGTCCTCCAGAGCTTTCCCTCCCAATCTGTAAAGTCGACCTGGTAGCTGGGCATGAAGATCTTGGTTCTCGTTAGGCTTGGCTACTTGCACCGAAAAGGCAGATTCAAGGCTTTGCTCACATTTTCATAGACCACATCTCTTATTTCACGGGGTAGTCTTTGGAGGATACCTAGAGGTAACGAGCGAGTCGGCAAGATATGTTTGTATGCCCCCATATCTGAATCGGTCAAATGATTTGTGTGCCTTGTATTTTCATCGATAACAAAGCTTCGTGAAAGTACCCTTGTTATCTGAATGCACAGTCAACCAGTGCTGTTATGGTGAGATTTGCGCTGGACTGCTGGTTGGTGGAAGAGTGGAAAAGTAGTATGCGATTGATGCACGATAAAGAGAGAGACTGGGAGAGTTGGTCAGGAAAGAAATTGCTTGTATGCCGATGATAACGTGGTACAAGCCTACGACCTTGCGTGTGTCACAGTACCGTTAGGCCGCAGGCCATCTGTATGACAATCTCAGTCGCAAGTCAGACTTGGTCCTAGCTTTGAACTACATCAAGTGACAGCTTAAGACAATTCATCGCCAAGGTCGGTTTCATTTGACGGCAAATTACACGGAGTGAAACCTGGTTTGAAAAGCCACAATGTATTGGATTCATGACTATCTGTTCATTGGAAAATAATACATTCTTGAGCCTTGGCAATCACTTGTTCAGCCTCAGCGCGAAAGATGAAGGTCTCTGTAGGAGTGATTACAGTCTGCACACCTTTCTCGATTGATAAGTAGCTTGCTCAACTCGCGCATGCTATGGCCTTTCTCAGATGCACAGGGATCAAAGACCCACCGTCGACGGTGGCAGTTGTAATAATCATAGTAACATCTGAGCGTGTCCCGTCCAGGCACGAGTACAGTTCCCTCTCTTTTCCACATGTTGACATCTTCGACACGTCGAGGCCCGAGCGCTTTCTCCAACTTTTTCCACAGAGGATTGTCAAGCTCTTGGAACTGTATCATGGATTTGCATGGAGGATCAATAGATGAGCTGGGGAGCTCGAAACGCCTGGTGCATTTACAGCAATGATGCCATTCAAGTATGACAGCCCGAAACCCGACCAACGCACATAGACTTGGAGTAAGTGGTTCCTCAGGCCAACTTTGTAAAAATTTGCCGAAGTCTTCATGGGCCATCACAGCAGGGTCCATTCGCAGGGTGACTGTCATCAAGGATTTTCGGCCTGGCTCCACCAAAGCCAATCGCCCTAAGGATATCTTAACAAAGCTTGGGAACGCTTTATAATTCTCCTTCGGACTCAACGCTGCAGTGTAGTGGCCCCAGTCCAATCGGATCTCAATATGCGTCATCCTTTTAAAGCTGAGCCAGTTTGTCTGCAAGTATTGATCTTCTAGAGCGTCAAAGAATCTCTTGTACGAAAAGACGAAGGTTGAAAACCGGTAAAGAGTTGGCTTCGCTTCTTTGTATACAGCCCACGACGCTCGAAGAATGTTGAGTGTTGGCCCAGGTTCTCCTCGGGGACCAGACCAAACTGGATATATGACGAGGTAGGAGGGACAGAATACCTGAAGAGAAAGTTTTCGTTAGCTCCAGGGATCTATGACATGAAATTGAGATGCCCTACATTCTCGTAGACTAACTCCCTCACCTCACGGGGTAGACAGTCAAGGATGCCAAGGGGTGACCACGCCAGATCCGTCTCATCTGGTAGGTCCGCATCCATGCTTTTCCCTTCTCCGGCCTTGAGCTTCTGGAAGGCTTTCCTGAACTTTTCCATCTTATTGAGCAGGACCTCCTTGCTCTCGTTCAAAGCGTCATCTCTCAGCGTGGCCGTTTCCGATGTCACAGATTTCAGGTCTTTTCAAGGGTATAATTTGGTGTAGATGATGAGTGGTGTTCTTGTTCTTTCTGATGCGGTGGAGCGTTGGCGACCAATACAATAAGAAAGGCCCTGTGTCAGCACAATATTCCTCATCTGGCCAAATGCACTGTCAGCTATACCTCGCTTGGTGCGGGGTAGACAAGCCTTATGATTTGGAATGATCAGACTTGTCAAGTCAAATGGTGCGAAATGATGAGAAAGTAAGTTGGAAAAAAAGAATGGCGGATTAAATGCAAATCTCGAGGTGGTACGCGCCTCCGCCCCTGATGTATCAAGTTCCCTCTGAGCCTAAGTCTGTGACGCAAGAAAAGTGAATTCAACGCCGATGAGCCTCTTTTACAAGCCTGGCTCTCTCTTGCCTATTCAAGCATAAGCGGATCATCCAGCAGAATACGAGGCAATCTCTGAGCAGTTGTATGAGCTTCACGACTACCATATACTTCGAGCTAGCTTTGCGCTCCGCGAAATACATAGTCACCAGCTCATCATGCTTCACCTGACTTCAATTGCCTAACACGATCCCCCTTGGCCATGACCTGTCGTATCGCTGCCCTGGACTGTGACAAGCCTCCCCTCGTGTGATGATACTGGTTTTCGAAAAATGAAACACTGAACAAGCAATCGATCTAACCTGACCTCCATTTCTTCTTTGTAGGACCCAAACAAAGGTTTGAGATGCTTCAGTAATGGTAATGCTGGAAGGTTTGGTTCGTCGCCAGGCCACCATTCCATAAAGCAATATTCCAGCTTGACGATGATCTCCCTTACACCCGAAAGCCTAGCCAATCTGTGCCCCAGCTTCTCCAAATCCTCTAGCACTACGTCCTTTGTGCACAGTACTTTGTATTCATCAATTTCCACATAGACTGCGAAACTCCTCAAGGTCTTCTCAGTATCGCATACTTTGGCAAATTTGTAGAAAGCCAATTCGCAACTCGACAGATCAGAGACATCAACATCAAGTGGAGGCAACTCAGATCCCAACAGCGACACGTCATTGTAATTGATATGGATGATAATGTTCCTCATTCTCTTCTCGTTCACCTCATGGTAGCAGTTCAGGCTGAACCCGTCTGCCGACATGCGAAAGTTTGAATGAGCGTAGAGTACGTTGGAAGCCTCGAGATGGATCAGTCTGGATGTTTGCAGAATCGACAAGGTTTGCCAGTCTGTCATGTCATGCTCGCCCCAATCGTTGGCGAGATTGTCGATGCTCACATAGGAAGTTCGAAAGACCTTTTGCAGTGTGTCAGTCCATTGTCACTGAGCTGTTTATCCACCGACAGACCACTCACAAGTGAAAATATCTCATCCCTGACCTCGCAAGGGACTCTGCCTAGACTACCTAGCGGAGTTGGAGGGTCCATATTTGTAGCTGTGTGATTTGCGAAAGAGATTCAAAACTTGGAGACGGGAGATGTCAGTGGAAATGTACAAACAAAGTCGGGTGACGTGGTTTCGTAACCGGTGGTGCGAAAAGTTACGTCAGTGGACAAGACTCACAGGTCCCGTACGTTCCTCTTACGGAGATGAGATGTTTTCACAAGTCCCAATTTTATGCTCGCGCACCGAAAGCTAATAAAAGATTTTGGTAACATATCAAGATTTTCAAAAGAGTATGATCAGATTGATATTGTGAATCAGCTGCTTCGGTGGTAGAAAAAGTTCTACTGTACTTCTATGACAACGTTCTGGTCGCAATACACCATAAGTGTGGAAACTCTATGGACGAGCATGGCTCATTTGAATGTCTCCCGTCTGCTATGTATCTCGAGCTTCATAGGCGCCCCTTTGACGACAAGATAATACTAATGCTAGATTCATTCGTGCACTCCTTGTCAACACCAAAGCCCCTTGATTCTTCTGTGGCCATGCTCACTTGGTCATTTCCGACCGCCAGTATGCTTGTGGGAAGAAAGCGAAGCGCTTGGAAAAAGGCCGTTCTTCACCCATGTCACGCTGAGGCTTCTCCTCAATGCAGGGCCCAAGTCTAACAGACAGCCTTTGGAACAACATGCATGCCTGTAACTCGCCTGGATGTCTGCCATCCGGAGAGACGACTTTTCCATTGAACTCGATCACCACCTTTCGCAGGTTGACGAGCATGGTGAGGGTACGCACAAACCACGTGGCGACCAAAGGGTCATTTTTTGAGTTGTCGATGAGAAGAGCAAGCGAGTCGTCCTTGTCCATCTCCAAGCAAAGTGTGAATGTATTGACGTCTTGTTCGACTTCTGGTAGGTTCAAGAAAAAGGCCTCCACGATTGACTCACGGAATTCCATCAGTGCTGCGGTGGCCATATAAATCTCCTGAAAAAGCTCGCCCTCAGCTAGACAGCTTGAGAAATGCCAATATGGATCCTGGTACTTCTGACTGACTCTTGACATGTAAGTAGTTCGATAGTCGACCATGATTTTTAGGCTCCTGATCCGCTTGTAATTGATCAATTGTGGTTTTGTAGACAGAAATATGGTGTCGCAGTCGGCTGGATTGAAAGTAAAAGTTGATCTAGCATAGAGATTTGCAGAGGCCTCCTCGAAGATCGCTTTTGATGCGCAGAGAATTGAGAGTGTATCTATCTTGGATGCAATTCGATCACCGGAGTGATGGCAACAATGGGAATGCCATTCATGAGATTTGTTTCCATAGTATGACGCGTCAAAGAGCTTTGCGGATGTCAGTCTTCTACATGATGGCGAGACTTGGACAGAGTCAACTTACCTTGTCGTATACGTTGTCCCTGATTTCGGCAGGTAGATTGCCTAGCAAACCCAGTGGTGACGCACGTTCCATTGCAACGTGAGGTTTGTGGATGTTGACCCTCAGGCTGTACGAGTGGCTTTTATGACTTGAGCAATTGCAAGAGTGCGGCGGAGAAGTTTTCTAGTGTCATGGCAACGCCTCGTCACTAGCGTCGTTTGACCATTCACTCACACCAGGCTGAGCGCCAAATGACATGTGATTCGTTCTGGTCTCAACAATGTCGATAACATGTTCCTAACTACCTAAAGCTTTTCGATCTAGACATCTTCGTAGCCCGCGTCTCCACGAGCGTAAATTCGATTGGAGGATGAGCATTCATTGAGTTGCATTGCATTTGAGAAGCTTCTGATCTAACGCAATAATTACATGAGTTCCCTGATTGAACGTGAATAATAGTCTTGATATGATATATCATTGATAGGATATATCAAAGCAACATCACTCAATCCCCGCTTTTTCCATCTGAAAGTGATGACCAGATACAATGGTGTGATTTCTCAATACTCGGATAACATATCTGCTGCAGACTCAAGGTAAGAGTTCGAAAGCCCCGTCAACCAAAGAACCCTCTTCAGTGCCGACGTGGGAATTACTCATTCAAGACATTCTTAAAGCAGTAATCTTCTGCTGCGCTGGGACGACACCCGGAATGCAGACCATGTCTTTCGCTGTAAGAGCATATAAATACTTGGATACCGCTCGAAAACATGGCGAAATGGTCCAGTGGAAGCCAAACATCAGCAACGAGCGCTCATGGATTTGAGGGCCACACCCCAAGAGAACGCCACGAAGAGTTATCCTGTGCAGACACACCTTTCCAGAAGAACTTGCAATGACCGCCACAAAAGCCACGAAGGCAGATGACGATATCTCGAGATCATCAAAAGTGGCTGATAAACGGTGCTAGCCACGCTGATGAGTCGCCTTTTATGTTGCCAGTTTAATTGAAAGCCATTCACGAATGATAGCTTGCATTCTAGAATTTCTAACTGATATCTTTTATGACATGCTGCTCGGAACCTTTCGACAGCTAACTTCCTCAATTCAACTCAAATGGCTTTGACCCCCTTCTCGTCAATAACCAACACTCTTCCTTTTTGAACCCTCAAATTCTGCTCGAGTCTTTGTGTGACGGTCCAATTGTCTCCAGTGTCAAGTCACAACGGTCTCAGCTTCTCTCCGCACGGCCTCCCGCGTTTTCAAGTGCAACGGTGGCGTTGCACCACTGAGAGGATTATGCTTCGAACCAGGCTGATCCTGATGGTTCAGAGATAGGTTACAACAGTCCATCAAGGCCCAGAGATGATCACTTTCTCTACTTATGCTCTTTTTCCACATCAGTACACATGTCTCTTTCTTTCGATTGCATTCCTTCTTTCTGGTACTGAGTTCCTCTGTCTGTTCGGTGATCGCGTTCATCTCCTGCCTCTTAATCATCAAGCATCGATCGCCGGTGACGAATCCATCTTTAAAACCTCCCAACCATTTGTCTCCTTCGTTCTTTGATTCATCGCTGCCCTAACCAACACCCGAAAACGCACTCTCGAGAACATTCGAGGCTATGATGTATACCGGCTCCGTCGTCGCCATAGTCACCCTTTTCAGTGCTTCCCTCACATCAGCAACAAGCCATAGGAAACGTGACAACGACATGCCGAATTACGCCAAAGGATGCCTCGGCAGCTCACTAAGCAAAGTATGTGGCGACGATGTCGCTTATCACTGCCGAAACTGCTGGCTGAACACTCTGGAATGCTGTGTTCACGACGCCTGCAATAACCAAGACCACCTGCATCCATTCCTCCCTTCCACCAAAAGACCTATGAGCTGATTTTCCTTGGACCAGACTTCAACCAAATCGTCACCCAGGTGTGCCCCAACTACGTTGCGCAAGTCGTGTTGACCTGCCCAGCAACCTCCAGCACCCTCGCCACCAGCACGCCAAAGACATCGTCGTCCTCGTCGTCTATTGCGGGTGTTCCAGCAACACCGACATCAAGCACCATCGGCTCCACCAACGCCCCTTCTTCAGTCAGCAGCACCACCGTGGCCCCCCGCCATCCTCCTCCGCCAACGCTAACGCCTGCATTTGCGGCGGCGGTGGCGACGGAAAGCATCACTAACGCCACTCCCTCCATAACCCTACCCACCATCTTCTCCACCATCGTCTCCTCCGCCACAGCCACCTTACCCGCCAAACCCACGGTCGTCCCCTCCGTTGGGGGCTATACCCACCAGGAGTGCTACACCAAAGCCGTAAATGGCAGTCGCGCGGCCATGACGGCGGAGAAATGTGTGGTGTTTTGTCAGGGCACGGGGGTGGCAGAGGAGTCAGGAGTGCTGGTGTGGGGGGAGGGGGGGGGGTGGAGTTCGTGAATAGGACGACGAAGCTCGAGGAGGTGGGGAGTGCGGCGTGGGGGGAAGCGGTGTGTTGGAGATGAGAGGGAGTTGTGAGGGAGGTGGGCCGTGCTGGGGGGTAATTTGGCGAGTCGATCACTTGGAAGGGGGCTGTGAAAAGAGTTTGGGAGTGTGGGTCTGGCTGATGGTGTTTGGGTTGCAAGGGAACCATGTTAAAATCGCAGGTGAGCATGATGGTGGAGAAAGGGTAAAGCCTGTCGGCCAGATTGATCGGGATTGCTTTGTGATACTTTAGATGCACTGCGTCGATGCAGTTGGGATTGGTCTCTAGCCTCTGCTTTCTTTTTCGGGCTCTGTCTCACATCTGGCTGTTCTCGAGCCTATCATTGCTTAGTGCAGATGAAGAGCTACACACGACGACAAGTCTTGAATTCGTCAAAACGTTCTAAGTCGAAAGCATCTGCATTGCATTGGAGAGGAGTTTGTTATGATGCTGCCTCAGCAGAGTTGTAAGGCAATCAAAGAGAGGGTTCAAGAAGTCATCTGAATGCAAAATGCAATGTCAGAGGTGTCCTGGTGAAAATACGGTAAAGTAAGCCTCCAGGGCCCAACAACAATACAAAGTAATACAACCTTCCTACCCCCGCTTCGATTCGTTGTACCACTGTGTCAGAACCATGTTGTAAAGATACAACTCGCTCTCTTCGATTCTTCCACAAGTGCTTCCCAGCCGGAGAAAATATAAGAAAAGTTCCATCGCGACCCCTGCTTGATCCGCGTGCTCTGTTGCCGACCCACAAACTGTTTGCTTACTTCTTCTGACTCTCAATCTATGGGTAAGAATGAGCGTCAGAAAGAAAATGCAACTCGCAGACGAGATCAGATCTTACCATCCAGCAGCGCGCGAATCTCTGCAGCTTTAGCTTTGGAGCTGCCAAAAGTCTGCCCCTGGGGATAGAAGGTGATAGTAGGTGCGCGAAACTCCTCATCTCCAATGTCTCTCTGCTCACACACTCCGTCAGGGATGTCGAAACGGAAGCGGAAAGCTAGGCGGTCGAAGAAACGTTTTCCAACCTCGGCCGCCATCTCGCTCGCATCGCCTTCGCGGGGCACAAACAGATGGATCTCCGTTTTCTTGAAGCCTTTGAGCTGCCCGAAGACGAAGTAAAGACGCCCCGTGTCGCCGAAGGTAGGCGTGGCGTTTAAGAATCGAAGGAGGAATGTGTCGCCGGACACTTCGGGGTGGGTGAAAGGCAGCAGACACTTGTCTCGTAAATGCTCATCGTAAAGCGGGTCGCAGTACAATGGCATTTGCCACGCCACATCTGAGGACCGGACGCGTGAATCAATGTCAATGACGACTCGCTTCATGAAACGAAACGCTCTCACGTTCACAGTGGAGGAGGGTGCAAAGACCCCTATAGGAACATATAGTCTTGCCACCATTGACAGAGCCGGAAAGTCGCACAGGTGATAGGTATCGAAGTCGAATCTGAAGGTGCTCTTCCGGAAGAGAATCGGCGCGGCCTCCATGGTGATCTGCTTGCAGACGGTGAGGAGAGATAGTGTCGCGTCGTCTCTTGCGCGTTTCGAGGAACCGCGGCTTTGTGAGGTAATATTGTAATCTCCTGCCATCCATCCCGCCAGATATTGTGAGTGGAAGACCTGAAATGCTGTGTTAATTCAAAAGATCTTGAGGATAGAAGATTCGATATACTTGCATTGAGGTATATCTTGTTACGAATTTCCCGAGGGAAAACAACAAGGTCTCCAATCGATGAGCTTGTATCTGGATTAAACCTCAATGCGAGAGGGACCGCATGTTGGTAATTGTTAGTCATCGTCTGATGAGCCTCTTTGAGCATGTCCTCGTAGGAAGCGGAGCGTGGGCGCGGAAGAAAGTAAGTCATTCCTGGAGCAGGATGGAAATTGAAAATGGTTGTTTACAGATCGTCGCATCTGCCAAGCGTCTGTCGAGATCATCATCACCAACTGGTGACAAGCACAACACATGTGAATATTGCTCCACTTTTACCGAGCTACCAATGAGCAACAACGACAGTCTCACCGCTGTGCAGACATGTCGCGGATGTGTTTGGCAATTGCATCTCTGTCACAAGTGGATCGTCGTCACAGAGTGCTGTCTTCGAGTCGGGGTTCAATGCCATCAGCTAACGCTTATGGTTAAAATGTGTTATTTCGAAGCGTGCCGTGGAAAATATCGCTTGGTCAAGAGATCTGATGCTTGGATTAGTTTGACCACGATAGGCCCACCAGACATTGGCCTAAATGAGCGTACCATGCGCATTCTGCGTTCCGAAGGTGGCGTCTTCACGCAGTTGCAGCTTGTTTCTTCCATGAAGACAAGCATGCTTGCTGCGAATGACAATTGTCGGCTATGCCAGGTACGGTCCATCGTCAGCCGAAGTCAAGCGAGAATGAGTAAATGGTGAAAGACATGATGTCCTGACATCCATCGGACGCATTTGATGCCGCCTGCACCGCTAACATTGCGAGTACTACCAAGCGAATAGCCAGCGATGCATACGCGACAGCCTTAATTGAGATAAACATAGTGTCTAGCGTCGAAGCGGTCTGTGGAGTCGATTGAACGCTGGTCAACAGTACTATTGACAGAATGCCTTTTTCGATGCTTAAGCTGTGCTCAAGGTCGAAAACTAGATGTACGTTCAAGGGAGAGAGTCATCTTTCCTTTCTAGTCCTGGTTTTGTACGCTGAGGAAAAGTTGTCATTCTACTGTTGCCAGCACGGCAGGTTTGGCAGTGGCTCAAGAACAGCTGCCGTGTTTCAGACAACATGTTCAAAGCCACGCTGTGCCAATTTGACAGGAAGGCCAGTCCATTCACAAGAGGCTTCGGAGATGGTTGCGTCGACATTCGCCAACGTTCAGTGAACAAACAAAGGATCATCACTGAGCCAACACTGCCTCTCCCCCAAAAAGACAACGAGACCAGGAACAATGTCGCTGCGTAATGAACAGCCCGAGAATGCGGATCTTCCTCGAGATGTTGCATCCGACCGCGAGGCACAGCTATTGGATTATTGCACAGCCTGCGTAGGTCAAAAGCGAGGCTCGGCCGAAGCTGACGCACCTCCAGAATTCTGGTGAGATTACCGATGAGAAAGAGAGAACTGAAACAGAGGACCATTGTAAGTAGAAGTAGGACCGCTAGAGCCCCTTGAGCTCGTAGCCATGTCCAATCAAACCTTAGCAGATTGAGCTTACATAAGGCTAACAGGCTAGGCGCGTCACCAAAGTTTGTATTTCATCCTCCTCCTTCACAATTGGCTTAATTGCTATGAGCTCGTTGCTATGATCTCAGCGGGGATAGATCCCTATCTTCTGATACTTGCCTCGCTCTCTACTCAGGACATTGACGATCCCGAAGAAGCTCAGACTAATTTCCTCTCGCTTCCTCCGGAGCTTCGCGTCAAAATTTACCATCTTTTCTTCTCGCACTATCCCTGCAATAATGATGCGTGCTCTCATGAACTGGGCTCCGCTCATGACGAAAACACGTTCAACTCCTCCACTAGGCTCAATTGCCTCCACGACCGGCGGAGCCGCAAGACAAAGACGACCATTGGATACTCCGACCGCCAAGCAATTCCGAGCGTAACTGCCATTCTACTGACTTCCAAATTAATACATACCGAGGCTCTACCTATACTCTATAGATTTCCTTTCCAGATTGAATCCTGTTTAAACAGACTATACAGACCAATCTTGAATCAAATTGGCCTCTTACAACGAGCTTGGATAACGAACATAGGGTTCCCCGTCTGGTCGCAAATGGAAACTTCTAGCATTTACATCTGGGGCCGGAAAAGCTGGCAAGATCGAGCTTTGATCAACATACGTGCCATAAAGGCGAGCTGCCCATCGCTCTTGTGTGTGAGGCTTTGCCTCCGCATGTTCTTTGATGGGAAATTTGCGCAAGACATGTCGCCAGAGGACATTTTGGCTATGATCAATGAACTAAGAGGGGTGCGAGATGTTCTTATACGCATCTACGCCAGTACCGGGCCGGAACCCACCAACATTGATTATACCGAACATTTCACACTGCTCATGGAGGAGACTGACTACGCCACGTGCTTTGAATTGCTTATGCAGGATCGGAATGGGAATTCTGACAACAAGAAGCACGAGCTACCGAATATCACGTGGATGAAACCAATTCTGCACTGAACTCCCACAAGGGTGTGGCTGATGCAGGAATGAAATCTGCCATCTCGTTCAAAGATGGAAATATACGTCATGCCATTTCTGGAATTATGGTCTGCGGTGAATCAACTATGCAACTTGTCGCTTGCCACGCCCTAGATATATGTCTCCCTATGGCCGAAGGCCGCAGAATTGCCTTGAACTCCCAAGAAGTCCCGTCGCTCCGAAGGCTACCGAAAGATGTAGGAGAGAGTCAAGGCAATTCGTCTCAAGAGCGGCAAGCTCGACCTTATCAAGTCTCGCTAGACCAACATGTGTCGACGCCGAGCCCCTAGCTGGTGGTATTCGAAGTGTTGAGCTGCTGAGGACGAAAGCTGAGCATAACCTCGAGGTCAGACTCTACTCTCTGATGGATCTCTGCAATTGCTGGCCCAAAGCATGATTCCAACTCAGCATCCAAGTCTTCGTCAATGTGCTTGCCTCTACAGATTGTCTGCACTATCATCTCCTTGGCAAAAGCTTCGATGTCTTCATAGTCATCCTCGGTTTCGCAGGCGTCGCTCAGAGACTGTACAAAGCGTGGCTTCACCCTTTCGAACAGGCGATTGATCCAACGGTATCGTAAGTGGACAGTGAGTTGCCGATAACCACTGAGCTTTCGGGAAATGCCAACGAATGCCGATAATCCCAAGTTTGTATTGAGCCGCATATTTGTGGCTATTTCGTCGAAGTAGAGTACGATCTGACAGCTTCTTTGGTTTCTGAGTTGCTGAACAAGGAGTAGCAGATCAGCCAAGAGTTTGAAGCCGTGGAGACTGGCCTTCAGACACTGTGAGAGACAGGAACCTTTCCCAAGCGCCATGTTTTCAAGACTTTCCATGCTGAAAGTCAGTCGCAGGTTTGGCGCCTGCAAGAGAATCTCTAGGAGACTTCCCGTGACTCCTAGTGCATGAGTGGGCGCCCCATCATGAGCGTAGACCGCCAAGATGCCCTGGGAACGCCAGAAACTGTTCAACTCTTCTCGCAATGCCCGGGACAGTCGCATGATCTTCGAAAGCTCGTTGGCGTCACTTTTGGAGTCTCCAAAGCCGGACCCAGGGATGCTCGTCGCATCATGATGAAATGTCCCAATCATGAACCCATACACCTTTCTACGCATCTCGAGAGGTATCTTGCCAAGTGTTCCCAGAGGAGTCGAGGCCTGAATTTTCCGGCACTCACGTTAGCCGTCGGTGAAATTTACATTGCGACAAGACAACAGACAACATGACCTACAATAAGCACGACCGCGCCACTCACCGTCTCCCCATGATCTACAAGAAGCGAATCTCCACCAATTTTGCCTGAATCAGAAGTCTTTACGACTGTAAAGTCTGGGACGTCTTCCATTCTCATTGGTGACTTGTTGCGATTTAGGATGATTTCAACTCAGCCAGCTCCACGACAGAGAACGATCTTGAGTACAGACTTCGCTGGGAAGCTGCTGACGCCGTGTCTTGTGATGTGATGCTCAAGGGCAGATGAAGAGAGCGGTTGATGTTTTGAATATCCGTCACCTGCTCGAGAAATGATGAAGCGGGTGGACGGACTTGATGGGGTGGGACGCAGATGGTGACTTAGATGATCTCTAGATGAAATCAGTTTCCTTGTGGTGTGAATCTAAAAGCCGACTGAGCAAACCCTCAAATAGATCTTGTTCCGGCAAAGGAAAGAGTTGAGTGCAGTGGCAGCAGTCGTAGCAACCAACTCTGCCTTCGAAAGTCACTCTTGTATTTGTTGAAGGAAGTATCATTGGATCAAATACTGCCTAGTCATGATACAATTCAAGATCAAAACGAGCATACGGCGTGGTATGGAGCTGCCAGACATGAATTTTGTTGCGAGATTGAGAGAGATAGAAAATCGACGCCAAGAGCTTGCACGATTCTTATCAAATATTGAACTCTAAGCTATTGATGACAAGACCCTCCAATGTTGGTGCGTCGTGACAAGAATCTTCGACCCCGTGCTTCATAGGGTACATGCTCGGCCTCTTTCTTTTTTCACGCTGTCCCGAGCCACAGCAAATGGACTCCGTGCCCGCTTTGCAAATCTTGTTGTTTTGGAAAGGTCCGATTAGCGACTTCGTGCTTTCTCAGTCCACTCAAATAAATTCAAGTGCCAGCTTTCTCTCTCAACCCTTCTAAGCAGTAGACAGCCTTCGATGCTGTAATTCGGTGGAGCGTGTCTTCAGTTTCAAGGCCTTATGAAACATTGCTCGCACGTGCAGCTCATAGATTTCGTGCGAAGAGCAAGGTCCATAAGTCAATCAAGATGTGGATAATCGACATCGCAAACGATCTTTGGAGAGTAAGCGCGGACGCCATCTTCTGAAGGAGATAAATTCGGGCTCTGCTGAGCGAGAAGCGTGCTCGAAGAGATAGATTCGCGCATGCGGGTGCAAGGTGATCTTGAAAAAAGTTCCGGTGCCGCATTTGATACGTACAACAGTTGAAGGGCTGCAAAAAAGTACACCAATTTGCCATGTGTTCATCCAGAGCGGAGTTTTGGACATGTCGAGGCCGATGGATCTCCTACACAGCGAATTGATTGATGGAGCCCATAGCAAGAACAAAAGTACACAGACAATCTGTTGCTGTACTTCAACCTTCCTTCTCAATAATAGCTGTGCTGCTCTCAGTGCTCTCTCCAGGGATCCGACAGTGAGATGCCAGATCCATTGTTCTGCATGTTCGAATTGGTATTCGATGTCGGACAAGCACTGGCAGAGCAAGAGAGACGAAAAGGTAATGTCACCTCCGAGCATCCTCTTGATTTCCTGACTATGCCGTTTTGGGAATCAGCAGCATTTCCAGCGTTGGATTGGGCATTAATTTATGAAAATTTGAAATTTCAGTGAGATAGAGGTTCCTTATCGGTCTTATCTATTCCACCATCATCACCACACCACGGAGTTGGTGGTGATTAGGGGTTCTACTGATCTACGCCCCACAAAAGACACACGAGATGGCGCACGCTTATTCATCCACTTCTTCTTTCCAAGAAGGAAGGTCTCCGCTGAGCCCCATCAAAATCTTCTTTCTCCAGATAGCAAAGTCAAAGGCTGCGCTTACCGTCCTTGGGCTTGCCAAGTAGCGTGAGCACCGCCTTCTCATCATTTAGCTCGCCGCTCTGCAGCGCCAGGTATCACCTGGCAGCAGAGCGCTCACTTGAAGACCAATCACAGGGTGACCATGGTACAACAGCACGCGTCCCAGCCAAAAGTCTCTTTCTTCGCTGTTAATCGTCAGCAAGCCCGTCGTATCCGTTGCATAAGGGCGAGAGTGTACTTTGCAATTCCCTTCTAGAAACTTGTATGACCCTGGAGAGAACTGACGGAAAGTGAAGACCAATTGGATCTCTCAGTATGAATTACCCCTTGAGTGACAGATACCCACATATGAAGAGATGGCAAAGACGTCTGGTTCGAGCATGTTCTCACGGCTATCTTCTGGAAAGAACGGCAGCGGCCCATAGAACACGTTCGGAGAAATCATGGAATCGAGATTCTCAAGTTTGGTGTTGACTTATTTCTTCATGTAAGATTTATCATCATCAATGTCTTTCATCAAGGACCTCGACCGTCTCCATTATAAGTCATGTAGCCGAAGGATGATGGTGCAATCTCGAGCTTTGATCACACGTTCTACATAGTATGGTAGGGACTTGAAGAGGCCCTCAGTATTGGGCCCGTCCTGCCAAAGAACTTGCATGGACTTGGCGGATGGAACGCTCGATGGTAGTCCAAGGCGTTCGTCAATAGCGGTATGATCGAGATGTTGTCGTACTGATAAATAGATCGCAAAGGTCACTGGTGAAAAAAGATATCCTTGATGGGTGTCGAAATGAGATCGCAAAGGCATACCAACACCGTACCAGATCGCGAGTACCAGAAGACCGCGACAAAACGCCATATTGCTTCTGCCTTGGCCTCGATAGCTCTGGAGATGAGTACAATGAAGCATTTAAGCTCGGGTCGTTGGCAGACTTCTACAAAGTCTGCCGAATAACGAGGCTTCGAACGGTCCGAGCGGACAGGAGGCTATCTCCTGCCTGAAGAGGGTTCGGCATTCCTCGGAGAAGAGGTAGCTGTAGAACTTGCCTAGCTCCAACTGGAGCATGCCTAATGTTCCAATAGAACTCCCGGTCGAAACTCGCTTGGTGCTGAAAGATTCGATCATGCAATGCTGTAACGCAAGGAAAGGACTATTTAGGAATTGAAGAATGGAGGAGAATTTGGAGAAAATTTTGACGGAAGAGGAAGCTACAACGTATGATGCTCAGCATTCTGGTTGGGTGACGAACATAGTCACTGGGAACATTTTGCACCTCGCACAATCAAGACGTACGGCCCATGATATAATTGATGTCTTATCATTCATGCTGTATGTCCACTAGTCTGAAAGTGCACCAGATATCCTCCCGGGATGGACGTCATGGGCAGGAATTCAGTCGGCGCTGAAGTTTCTTCAAGAAGGAGATTCCGGAACTTCTGCTCCCATCCTCCGCTGGTAAAGCGATCCTTGTGTCGGCGTGGATGATACTGCAGCGTTGCTTGGAAAACCGGCAATAATCGGTGTGACTTTTGGGATATATCCTTGACCGATCCTGTTCCCAAAAAGCGCTCCATGTCCTTGCTGAATCGATCAATGGGGCATTTAGCCGTTGTGGTCAAGGAAAAACTGATTTCGGACGAGTCTGGTGCTTGATATCTGATGATGAGAGCGACTGTATCACAATTGATACACATGTTGCAGAGGCTGAGAACCAGAGAGATGTAGGATCGGCATGGTTTTGTTAGAGTCCATCCAAGCGGCTCTGCAAAAGAAATGACACACGTAGAGAGTGACATCTGAGAAGACCATTAAGGCATGAGCCAGTAGAGATCGAGGTCGTGGGCCCCCGCAAGTGATTTTCCGGGCCGCTTGCGAGAATGTTTAGCCTCCCCCACCACGTTGCTCCTCAACCCATAATGGCCGATTCGTACGTCGAGCTGAAGGTTTTTGACGAGGGAAACACTTGCTACACCACCGCAGATGTAGCAATAACTTTCGGGGTGCAACAATCTAACCACAAATAGGCCCTGCTCATAAAAGAGCTGTCGGGCCTCCGCTTGGATGACACTGGAAGTCATGAGAACGTTGATATCGGCCATCTGAGTACTGTGCTTGACTGTTTTGGGCACACAGAAGGTATATTTTTTGCTGAAAAGGTTTTCATATATCTCGAGGCGAAGCTCTTTTGGAAGCTTGCCCAGGATACCATAAGGCGTCGGCACTCTAGGCTGGAATTCCGTCATGATTGAGACTCTTTGAGCTATCTTAGGACTGCCGAACCGAAAGCAATAGATTGTTGAACAGTCACGAGTGATCCAAAATGGCTGACCGCGCTCTATATTCAACAGAATTGGCTGCTAGCCTGATGTGTCAGATTTCACTTGTGTCGCCTGGATGGAACAATCAGTGAAGTAGAGAGAAACTGCAGCCGCAAGGCGAGAGAGGTGTTGCCTGATTGTATCACGCAGCCCTATCATGGTAGACAACATGACGTCACGCAGCGCTTCCGTCCTCTGTTGAAGATTATCTGACCGATGGCTTTCAAGTTGATTGCCACCACCTTCTAGCGTATATCTCCACTTTTAGAGAATTCCAGTATCCTGTGTTTGAGAGTGACTCTTGAGCCTCTTTTCATCATCGTTCCATTTACGGAGAATTATTTGACCAAGCCACCCCCACCAGTTTTTCTCTTACCATACTTTGAAATGAGATCTACCATTGAGCCATGGTATATTCAAATTGCAAAAGGGGATTATGCAGATTCGCTCTCGAGCAATGAACCGAACATGAACCCCAGAAGATGACTTGAGGGCTTCTTCCTCCGTGTCCATATCCTCTACCTACATATTCATTACACACGGAGGAAATGAACCTTCAGTAATAGTCTCTTTGCTTCTTCCTACTCAGCAGAAAGTCCTGTCCATCTCCGCAAACAGACCAGCTTAGGCCCACTTCCCGGTGGTGTAGCGATTATCCCACCAACGAGCAAGCTCAAGGTCCGAGAAGTAGCACGGGCGGGCTATCTCGGCTCTGACTGGACTTTGAACGGGATTGAATGAGTCCGCAACAAGCTCTCGCGTGTGTAAATGGCGAAGTAAGCCTGACAGATGGTGATTTAGGACAAGATGCTTTGAACAGAACATCCGAGCCAAATTTCGCCGGCTGAAGAAGACCGGGGAAGCTCGTAAACCTCTTCCACAATTTGCCTACGCAGTCATCGCTCAAGGGGACAGACCTCGTACGAATCCAGAGACACAATCAGAGATTTCTTTGTTATTCAAGCTTGTTCACTTTCATATTAAATTTTCTTGTATCGGCCAATCAAAATTCAGTGATGTTTGTAGGATGAGATGCAGTCTTCGGCGCAAGACTGACATAGAGCTCAACACCCTATGAAGCTGTAGATTCCTCTCCAAAAGCACGATGAAACTACGTACCGAACCCCACGCCTCCTCAAGAGATCAACGTGGTTTCTCGTATCCAAAGACAATGCGCCTGTCGCATCTTCCCGGACCAGCCGATGTTTAGGAAGCCGCGGCGCCAATGTCTTGAATGTTGCGAAACAAGACACTAGAACATCCCAAAACGATGACTGGCCGTGCAAAATAACCCAAATATGCAGCCCGACGAAGATTGATCAAAAAAAGCAATTTTTGGGATATATATACGCAGGTCGCATTTTTCGTCCTAGAAGAAGCTTTTTGGCCAATTTGATCCTCAACAAGCAACGACGTTGAGTTAACTATGGTACCTCGCTTCCAGCTCCGTTCACTGGTCGTCTCAATCGTCATCTTGCCATCGCTAGCTCATCTACCGTCGCTAGGGTCCCGCGCGCTTCCACCCGCCGTTCCACAAAATGACTTGACGCTCGACACCCCTTTCCCCTCAGACTTCCCAGCCTTGGCCGCCTTATCTAACATCACTGTACACCAGCCCGCAACTGATGCACATCTCCTGTGAGTTTCAGTGGTTTCCCGCAGCCGTCACGCATCTTCCAAGTACTCATCTCCCCTTTTTCAGTAACGTCAGCTACCCGGTCCCCTACTCCCGCCTCACTATTGTCACAAGCTACGCCACCGCCTCATACAAATCCGAAGATTCCTACGCCCTCCTCTCCTGGCTGCAGTACAAATGCCTCCGCATCATTGTCGATGACGGCAGAGACGACCCAGCCCCCGTTCGATACACTGAAGGTCCTATGCCGCAATCTGGGCGTACATTCACTTATGCCATCAATGAGTATGTGGTGGGAAGCGAGGTGCTCCGTTTGAGTGATGTGGCGACGGTGTGTGCGGGGCTGGTGATGTTGTTGAGGCATTTGGGAGTTGTGGTGCTGGCGTTCGACGTTGCGAGAGATGGAGGGTCCTCACCAGTTATGTTTGGGAGATTAGCGAATCCATACCGAGAGGGCGCGGATGACGTGGCGGTGGACTAGAAAATTGTAGTAAAGAGGGGGGGTCGATTGTGTGTGCTGACAATGGTTCACGTTCTGCAACAACCTGGTATCTCCAGACGTGGCTATTTCACCTTACGATATGAAAACCTGATGATGTGAATTAAAGGGAAGCGGACACCCTCGAGTTGGTAGAGCCCCTGCAAGTGCAATCTTTAGCGCCAAATCGCAGCATCACCTCTGTCCTCATCTTTGAATTGGGCATCACATGCGGATTAAGAGAATCGTCACTGCAACACGGTGGGTGCAAATACATAACACAGCTTGAATGATAAGGCTTGGGTAACACAGCTTGGTTCCAGAATTGGGGAGACCTCAAAGTACATTCAGTGTCGAGACTGTTCTATTTTGTTCCCTTGGACTTTCACTCCCGGCTCTCATTCACTAGTCTCCCTCAGTCTCCTTCCTCAGTAAGTGAATTGTTCTTTCTTCCCATCACCATCACAATGTCTACCGCCCCCATCCAAGCTATCTGGGACGCTCAAGCCCATCAACATCCTCCAACGCTACGTGGAATTCTTGGCAAAATACCGCTTGAAGTGCGGAAGCAGATCTACCGCGCGATCTTTGTCGAACTACGAGTGGTCTGGACACTTCAAAGAAAGATCAACGAACGTTTGCGTCCCATCTATCAACGTTGTGCAGGGTTGATGGTTAGCTCCAAAGCGCTCAGGATCGAGGTAAGGCTACTATGCTTTTCGACATGAGACCCACAAAGGCTATCGTTTCCTGAAGTAGTACTAACACTGCGCCCATCTAGTCCGAGCCAGCGTTCTACCAGTACTCTGAATTCCATTTTCAGGTCGGCCTGTTCGCGAAAGGAACATTTGGTGCTAGCAATCGTACGCTCCAACGAGTCATTCCTCTGATGCAAAGCATAGTCCTCGAGACGAGGTACTGCCGGCCCGATTGCTGGTTTCAACATGGAGATATCGACTTCGTGGCGGGCTTATACATGGAGGAACGTCCGCTTAAATTGTCAGAAACCTTCAGAAAGACGAATTCCCAAGGACGTCAGATGGAGCTCCATATCACTGGTGACTTGAACAAGTATTTCTGGGAACAGGTACACACTCCGAATCCGGCCCTTTTCAACACTTTCACAGCGTCAGATTCTACGTCATGCTGGTAAGTGAAGTAGGGCGTTCGGTCCTAGAAGATATGAGGCCGACAGCTCAACATTGCGTGAATAACTTGAGGGCTTCCCGAAGAACACTTGAGCCCATTCTTGGACAAGGGCCCACTATGATAAACGAGACGTTGGGGAATTATTATCTCGATGGCAATGTATACCGCCATTCTCAATCCACGGTATACCACCCGAGATCACATCTGGAGGCCAAGGAAAGGCAGACAGAAGGGCAGAACACAAGCGCTTGAGATGTCTCCAAGGCGGCAATGCAAAATCCTGATAGCAGCTTGGCAATGATTTGGACTCCGGGTGGCGGAGCGACTTTCTCGCTCACATGGGACGTGGTACATGGTGTCTGGCGCCGGCGCGATGGGACTGCTCAGGATGAGGGGTTTGTGGGAGATAGGTTGGATGGGGATTAGTTGACTGCGAATTTCAATGCAAAATCTTTTTTGCACTCCTTCAGATGTTTAAGTGAATAAGCCAACGTGACAACAGAGTGATGTAGCTGGCAGTGCCCTGATATCAAGCCTCGAGCAGATAATGACGTAGATTGCGCTTGCCTGTGAGAAGGCCCACGTGGTTTGCTGAAATTTCTCATCATAACACTCACGTGCCACTAAGGCTCTTGGTCAACTGTCTTCCCTCAATATTTCCTGAAAACAGTCTTCGTTCTCCAACCACCAAAATACGAATAGAGAGCAGACATGAACAACCCACTCACCCCGCCGCTCCAAACCACTGGCTCGGCGGACACTGCAGCGATCGAAGCAACCCATGTTACCCTCCCTCATCAGCGGCCCCCAACCCCACTCGGCATTCTCGGTAAATTGCCATTGGAGGTCCGTAATCAGATCTATCGCGATATCTTCGTCCAAGCAAAAGTGTGCCTCAAATCTCAATGGGCCCTATATTCAGGAACTCGAGTGTTGCAAGTGTTGGAAGTTTCCAAGGCGCTCCGTTTTGAGGGTCAGTGTTGCTTGAACAGAGAGACGAACAAGTGTGCTGACTTCATATTGAATATCTAGCTCTGCCGTACTTCTACAAACATTGCCAATTCCGCTTTCTTATGACCTTCCTGTGTCCAGAAGTTATAGACGAGGACTTGAGTCGAGCGCTCCAGCGACAGATCCCCTCGATGCGGAGAGTGGCACTCGAAGTAAACATAGCTGATCTCATAGTCGGTTCTTCAACCACAAGTCGCAAACGCATCGCGGTTCTACCTATGCAGCTACACAACCGGGATGGGCTTCGTTACGTTGTGATTTCAGACCTCTTTGACAAGACTTCTTGCAACGGTCAGCAGCTAACGTTGGTTGCTACTGGAGATGACCCGACAGAATTATACTCTTGGGAACATTGGTCCCTCGTGAATCTGGAGGACGTATTGGGAATATCGAGATACTTTCACACCGTAAGGATTCACGTGAGAGTTACAGAGGACGGTTATGGGGAGCGATACTCACGTCAGCAACGTTCGGAATTCCGTTCTGATAATTGCGATACTCTCTCGATTAACCTACAATTAGCTGCGGCCACGGCTCTTGGGCCTGGTGTGCATGTCAAGGAGGAGGAAGGGGAGGGCTATCTTTACTCCGATTGCATGGAGTATCGTCCAAGGTTATATCTTGAAGACAGGCAGAGGGAGGACATAGAAGGAGTGTGACTGGAGGAGAGGAGCTGAATTCGAAGCGCTAATGAGGCTACTTTGCGTCAGATGTACTTGTAGCAGGCAAAAGCCAAGAGATGTTGGTTACTGAAGCCTACTTATTTGCTTGACGTTGACCCGTGCTTGCTACGCAGCTGAAGATCTGAAAGCAAAGATACAAGTGTAGAGCGCATTCACCCGGTCGAGTGTCTGTCTCTGTGCTATGCAATTTGGACTGGATGTCGTACAACCCTCACAGAATGAGACCGAGGAGGCGCCGAGACGTTTCGACCTGCATTAACTGTATCACCCCAACGTGCACAATAAGTCCCTTCACTTATCTGATCGTCCTCATTCCCCCTCAAAGTTTCTCCCAACTTGCATTTAATCTCCGCTGTTAGCTAAGTCTTACAAGGTCGCCCTTCCAACTCAAGTGACCACCTCGTGCGGTCCCTTGTGCTGTCAGCAAGTGAACAGAAGTGTCGCAGGTAGAAGAACATGCCTAGCGCTTCTAGATGCGTATGCTAAGCTGATGGAGATTTAAATTAGACATGGCTCAAGCTATGCCCTCACAGAACATCGCAGTCACCTCAGAAACACATCATACTAGTCCTCACCAACGTCCACCCACGGCACTCGGAATACTTGGTAAATTCCCGCCAGAAGTCCGCAATCAGCTGTACCGCTCTATCTTCCATGGAGCAAAGGCTATTTGGAAGTCACAATGGCGCCAACAGCACTTCCCGAACGGTCCTCGAGAATCCTTCGGTATATTGACAGCTTCCAAGACCATCAGGATCGAAATCGAGCCGTTTTTCTACCCATACTGCCAATTCAGCCTCGATGTGAGATTTTCCCAAGATCAGAGCTGTTACATCCTTGCCGAGGAGACCCAGCATCTCCAACGAAAACTTCCAAGCATGCACAACATCATATTCGAAGCGATTCCGTTTGAATTCAGCGCAGTCCTCGAGGGTTTTATTGAGGACCAGGTCGCCTTCATTCCGATCGAGCCGCACGCTCCTGACAACTGTGGTCTGACGTTGCCGGACATCTTTGAGGACCCCTCTTTCAATGGCCGAGAAATGGTCTTCAACCTCATTATCAATTTGGAATTCCACTGGGCCTTTTGGAATCGTATCACTTATCCGGCATTTCAAGCGGTGTTCATCCCGTTTCAGCGATACGAGATGGTTAGATTCTATCTTGAAATCCGGGTTCTACAGAGGTTCCGCGTTGGAGGCATGGTCCTCGGTCCTAGTCAACTCACGATCATTGGTATACTATGGCAAGATCTGGTCAAGGATGTTCTCGGACCGGGTACAAACACCTTGATTAGGGATGAGCGACATGTGTATATGGATTGCACCGTATTCCATCCGAAATCACACTTCGAGGCCAAGGCAAAGCAGGAATTAGCCCTGAGTGAAGAGCAGCTACAACCTCTGACATCTTGACATTGCTACTGTTCCAGGGAGGCAGATGATGCCTTAAAGTTGGTAGATGGAGATTCCCAAGAGGACGTCTTACATGGAAACATGCGTCTAGATTCGGCGACACACGAAATACTAGCTATCTTCTCCAATGAAGCCATGGAACGGAAGCTATATTGCATCTCCACGGAAATCGAGTTGAGGAATAGGCTGTGGCAGTGTGGCTTGCTAAAAAGTGTGGCTTTGGTCTAACGGCCATCTAGCCCCATGCAGTCTAGCCGAAAAACTAGCACCAGATCTGATCTCATTTTCATGCGAATGAGATCTCTTCCCGCATTCAGATTCAAGATGCGTCATGACATTGGAGCTTATTCCGCGCTCCACCAGTCAAATGGTCGTCTTCATCGAACCAAAGCCCATGGCGCGATGTAGCGCATTTGATCACAGTACCATCATGAGTCCTCGGGCCAGATTGCTTCCGTGCGTGGGGAGCTCTATGCTCGTACACTCGTATTCGATGTTTTGCCACACGCTCTCGGGATAAGTTGTCGTCCCTTGCTCTCCATTGTGCTGGTTCTTTGTTCATTGAAGCTTTTCTTTTCTCTTCATCCGCTTTGATTTCATTGCTCCCAATCTCTGCACAATTCGTGACATTACTTACCAAACAACCCGAACCATGGCATCCAAGCTAGTGGCTAAAGATGGAAGGAAGAAGGTGGTCATCATCGGCGGTGGTGCTGCAGGCATGGTCAGTTCTCATACTCTTTCCTCAGTACTCCCAGTACTAACGCTTCCACTCAGTCCTGTGCAGCCACGCTGATCCAACATCCCTCCAAATTTGCCGTCACCATCATCGAGAAAGAATCCTTCCTTGGAGGCCAAGCTACATCCATATCCCTCGACCAAGACAAATATGGCACATCATGGATGAACGACGGCGTGCAGGGAGGATCACCGGTCTTCAAGCACACCTTCAACTTCATGCAGAAGTATGGACACGAACCACAAGACGTGAAGCTACAGGTGGCGTTTGGCAAAGGCAAAGATGGTTTTTGGACCAATTGCTTCCCGAGTCCGCTCGTCGACGAATACTCAGCAGACATCAGGAAGTTTGGAAAGGTGTTGAAGCTGATCAAGTACACCATGCCACTGCTTGGTTTGGTACCTATACGCATCATGTTGAGACTGTTCTTCTTCTCCAAGGGCTTTGGGGATAAGATGGTTTACCCGCTGATTGCACTGTTCCTGGGGACTGGTACGTGATCTTTCATCATACTGCTTGCCATCGGAATGCTAACATAGTTATCAAGGCAACCAAACGGCCAACGTCGCCTGCGCCATCCTCGAACGCCTCTTCGACGACCCAAACATGAAGCTTTGGGACTACGACCCAGAGACACTCCTCCCTAACCTCCCCCAGATGGTCACTTTTCCTCACCTCGGCAACTTCTACCGCGACTGGGCCGACGACCTTCGCTCCAAAGGCGTCGAGATTCGCACCTCTACCTCCGTCACGACCATCAAGTCGCGCTCCGCCAAGAACGGCGTTGTCATCAACACTGCTCCCTTCGACCCTTCAACAAACAAAGTGCCTGATGAAGAAAACACCGGCGGCGCCCCTGATACCTCCAAGGGCGTCACGGAAGAACACTACGACGAATTGGTCCTCTGCGTCCTCGCCGACGCCGCCAAAGAGCTCCTAGGCAAAACCTCCACCTGGCGCGAGCGTTTCGTCCTCGGGGGCGCCAAATTCTTCGACGACATCACCATCACCCACTCCGACTCCGACTACTTCGCCGCCAACCACGAGACCACCTTCTCGGACGCCCTCTGCGCCAAGCCCAAGAACAAGCAGCAGGAAGACCAGATCGCCTTCGCGAAGAATGAGATCAAAAACCGTGAATCCGACGGCGAACCCGCCGGGTACAGACCCATGTACTACACCCACAGCTATCAGGAGAACCCGCAGAAGATCGAGATGGCTTTCGATTGCACCAACTACCAGCACCAGTTCCGGCAGGACCCCCACACGCGCGGGGAGGAAGGCGCGACGGGCGACAAACCGCCGCAGCCGTACGAGAAACACGTCTTCCAATCCATCTTCCTCGACAAGACGAACAGTCATCTCTGGACCGCCGACAACATCGCCGAAGACAAGATCATCCTCAAGAAATGGTGGCATCAGCTGGGTCATCGCTGGCAGCATTACGTCCGCGTCGTTCCCGGGATGATGTTCATCAACGGCAAGCATTCGACCCTGTATGCCGGCTCGTGGACCTTGGTCAATATGCACGAGATGGCGTGTGTGAGCGGCATCGCGGCGGCGTATCGGTTGGGCGCCGAGTATGTGCCGTTTGATGGGTTCGCGGAGGATCTGATGGGGAAGTATTTGGGGCTGATTCATGGGGTGTGGTATAAGCGGGGGAAGAATAAGGGGGAGTAAAGCATCTCGTAGGCCGGTTTGTGAGGATGAACTTGAATCATGATGGGGGGGGGGGGTGGTGATGGGTGGGATGTAAATACTGATGATGTGGTCGACGCGATAGTTGGGATGATTTTGGCTGTGATTGATGCGGTCGTAGTGGGGATAAGTCATTCTTCCATGCTCATCCACGTTCATCCCGCTACATGCACCATAAACTCCCCTTTGTCTCGATATCCCATTGTTCAATTTAAGTCATCTCTCCCTTAGCTCAATCTTTGTCTTCTCGCTCATCCCCTCGCCCCAGCTTCCATAACTCCAAATTTCCAAAACCCCCACAACCCTTACCACTTCCCCCCTCCATCGCCCACCATCACATCCACCTCGCTGCCCGTCCAACGGGTCCTACCCGTCCGACTCCCTCACGAAGGGTGTCTCATACGGTTTCCCGCTCGCACACGTCACGCGCGCGAGGTGTCGGCGGTGGGTCCGCTATCAGTGTTAGTATGCAAGCTAGGACGGAGTTCTTCAAGCGAGCGGGCGGGCGTCGCGATGGATATGGTGGGGGATGGGTGAAGTGACTTGGTATGATGGCTGGAAAATTGTGGGAATGACAGAATGGGGGGGGAGGGGAAGGAAGGGGGGTCAGCGTAGGGTAGCGAAAGGGGAGAAAAGAATGAAGAGGGGAGGCAAAGGGTCGGAGTTGTTGGGCGGACGTCGGGAAGGAATAAGGAAGCTTACGTCGATGAAATCGAAGATCGCTGAGTGCGCGACCGCGCGGTTCTGTGGCTGGTATCAGTCCATTTGCTCTGCGTGTTCACTGCTCTTGCGGATTGGCAGTTCTGTTGTAGCATGCGGCCTGGGGCGACGAAATGCGTCACTTCCCGCTATGGATGCTGAGGGACCTGGTGGAGCCTCGGAAAGGTTCATGTAGGGGAACAGGTTGCCTTACATCGAAAATCACGACCGTATCTTCGGCCCACGGCACGCGCACCTGGCAGTCCTGCGCAAGGGCGATGTGGTTCTTGAGGAAGTTGAGGAGTAAGTCGGATTCCTCGTGTTTGAGACCGAGGATATGTGTTGTGTCTATCCAGGGTTTCAGTAGTGGCTATCGTGATGAGAAGAAGGGCACAAGGATATGAAGGAGGGGATGAGGCGAAGTGTCATATGAATGAGACCTACAGATTCCATTCACATAGATTGACTTCCTTCGCGTGACAGGATGGGTACGGATAAGGGGAGAAACAGCACTGATGCCGTCCCGCTTTGCGTAGCCCCCTGCTTACGAGGAAAGAAGCGGAGTCAGCAGCACCCACTTCAAGCCATGATCGCAGAGGAGATTTAGGATGGTAGGCTCCTTGGGTGGTTTCGACTCACCTTTCGCCCTATGCTCCATCACCGATTTGACATCGCTGTGCTCCGCCTTCAACCCATGTAGCCTCTCCTGCATCGGGGCGCTCAGTTTCTGATACGCCAATTCCAGATCACAGAACACGGTGTCTCCACCGGTTTCCGGACACTCGAGCATCCAGAGCACCACCAAACCAGGCGGATACGGCTCGACGCTGCCATCCATATGCCAATTCATGCTGGTGGTGTGCGCCGACCATGTGGTGCCCAAACGAGAGTCAGTGGGCGAGGTATGGGCGATGTGGATCTCTGGGTGGGCTTTTGGGGTAGGGCCAACAGGGTGTACCGTTGGGGGACCATAGTGGGAGCACCACTGCATAATCTCTGGTGGTGAGAGTTTCTTGGCGAGATCTTTTCTTAAGATCAGCCTTTGATGCTGAAAATGATGGTCTGACATCCATGAACGCAGATATGCATCATGGTGAAGAAGGACGCGCGGGTTCAAGCAGCATCGATGTCTGTAGCGTGAATCTGCAAAGACATAATTGCTTTGACATGTACGCACCTTGTTTGGGAAAGGCCAACACTTTTCTCTGAGCGCAGAGCAGGGCAAGTTGATCCTTCTGGCTTGGTGTCAATGAGGACAGTTGGAGACCTAGACGGGTTTTAGAAGCAGCTAGACGGGAAGTCTGCAAGATTGAGAATTCACCGTTAATCACCGTGCCCATGCTCGGAGTAAGGGGACTGAAAGTTACATCTCCAGTCATCAGGCTGGACAATTCTGGGTCAGCTCTCAACGCAGGTTCCTCGTGTTCGAATGGTGCAAGCGCAGGACATTTGAATTCCGGCCAGCAAGGAAGATATTCGGGATACTGCTCAAACTAGGTCAAAGATCGATCGAAAAGCGTTCGTGAGGGCAAGGACAGACTTTGGCTAATTTATCTTGAGGCTTAATGGCATCACCGCTCTGTTGATTGCCATTCATAGCTTTGGGTACTGTTGGGTCTCCCATGCTTGCTGGTTGCGTTGGGATTCACGAGAAAGGTTGGGAAGCCTTGCCTGTATTTAACCACAATTTGCGAGACCCGATGGTCTCATTCACATGTCGATGACCATGCACGTGCAGGGCAGGTGGTGCACATGCTTACCGGGTTGGTTCGGAGTGGCCTCCTTTCTTGTACGTCTTGATCTGCAGATGACCTGCATAAAGAGCAGGATGATTGGAGAAGCGCTCCAGGGATACACGTGCTTTGGACGGCTGCCTCCACAATTCGTTCCGTAAATGCTTATGCTTGATGGCGCCATCAGACTAAAATTACGATTGTCAGTTGCATGGCATTCCTGATGCAATATTCATCAACGCGACCCGCATTTCCATTCCCTGTTTCGCACAAGTTGTGGACTAGCTGCATTGAGCAGCGGGGAAGGTCGTGGAATCCCTTTGAGATCGATATTTTCATGATGGCCATCACTCATTCCAGGTTTGAACCATTTCTGCATGAGCACTCGCTTCTAAGAAACATGAGTCTAGTGGCAGCAAGGCTGTTATGACGTAGTCAATTTCTTGATGCTAAGACCGCTCTAGTGGCCGGACCGAGATAGCCGGACCGAGGGTCGGTTACAGAGATACCCGCCGACCTCGAAAATTTGGGGTATCTCGCTTCGACACCGTCCTTTGGCTTTACAACGATCTTGAAAAACATCCCAGAAAAATTGGCAAGGTATCAAACACAGGAAGATAGTGACATTTGGATGTCTAGAAGCATTTACGAACTTCTTGAAGTCAAGAACCGTGCCGATTTCGCAAAAGTAAAGCAAGAAACCCCCCACAGGTCGGCGGGCATTTCTGTCTCCGACCCTCGGACCCTCAAGAAAATGTAGTGGCCACTGAAATTTGGGCGGGATTAACCAACTTTCGGTGATCTCACTATAACTTTCTTGAGTCCACAGCGAAGCCGGACCCACACTTCTCCTTGCCTTGCCAGTGATCGATGACTTTTAGTGATCCTCTGGGTTCCTAAATACATTCTCACCCAACCATCATTTCTTCGACGTGAGTTCGATGAGCGAGCAAGGATAGATCGATATTCACAGGCTGCTGAGTCTCTCCATGGAGATCAGGGGAGAGATCTGGGCATTCGTCTTCCATAGAGCAATCCATATCCAGTTTGACCTCAACAACACCCTTGTATTAAGAACCCGCCAGTCCCCGATCAATTTTGCCTGCGAGGCAAAATGCTCCGAGCATGACCACATTGAGGCTTTTAGGAAAAGAGATCATCGTTCCTTGCCCATGGATGTGGCTATGGCGTGGATTGGAACTTTTGTATCTTGTTGTCGTACCTTTGCCTCACAATCTCGGGATATATGGTCGTCAGACCTACGATGCAGAGGGACCTGCAGACTGTTATACGAGGAATTGCAGCCTTGTACTGTACCCTAACCTACGACGATCTTCTGTTTCCTGGATCGACGCTCCTTTCTGGCATTCATGTCTTGGACCGGATACGGAAGCGCACATCAGATCCGTGAGATCTGGGTTGAGTAGCCGGCGTGCGTATGATGAGTCACCTTCCTGGAAGCCCCCCAACCCGCAAGCTTTCCCTGCGTTGCCCAATTTACGGACTCTCCACATCCGCATCAACTGGGCCAGTCCTACCACTACTCAAAGATGGCTGAACAAGCTTGAGGAGTGGCCTACCGACACAAGTTGTCCGCGCATCTGAATGTACAACATAGCCAATATGACTGCTTTGACAAAGAAGTGGGTTCTTGGTCCAGCGCCTTTGATCCGCGGCCTTTTATCAGTAATGACGGATGCTCCGCACAAGAGAAGATACGTCTTGTCAAGCTCACCCGCTCGATACTTCTAGGTTCGTGTCAAATCTCGCAGTGTGACGGAGCGGATCCAGGGGACTTCATCATTAATCTGCGTATTACCAGTCCAACGGTCCTCAATGCCACGTCCTATCCGGATTCGTTGTTAAAGCGAGCCGTGTATCAAAAGGCTCATGAATTGATCTTCTCGTGGCTTTCGAGAGTATAGGCAGGCCATGCGTCAGATCACATCAAGCTCTATGCGAATTACGGACCTGATGTAAGTAGCATCGACCCTGATCTATTCTCGCCGGTGATAGATCATATCCTGAACATCCAACTTCAAATGTCGTGTGGCATTCATCGAAGGCCTTTGGCACTGGTGAGGACTATCCTTGGTCGTCTGTGGAGATCAAAGTTGAGCACAAACAGGAGTCGTATAGTGACTGCGCTTTTTGTCCGCCTGTAGAAGGCAGCCGGCGCAACGGACCCTCAAGGCACTGATCGACGAATATATGGAAGATGGCTCCCTCGCCTTCTATGAAAACATCATCCACTTGTCGCATTTCGCTGCTCTACAGAGTTTGCCGCCTTATATCAGGCGTCGTGGTCTTTGAATAGGTTCGAGTCCACCGTGCCGCTATCTGAGAATCTAGAGTCTCATCCTGGCTTCCTTACCAGAGCACCAGAAATCCAGCACTTGCTGAGATTACTCACTAATTTTGCCTCTCTCGAGATGAGATCAGCCAAATTGTTTGGTTTGCCAAAGGCGCACGAAACGGTATGGTCTGAGGCAATTTGATACGGCAACGGAATCCAACAGACATCACCCAGGAGGCCGATCACAGTGACTATCCTTTTATCTAGACATGATTACAGGATCACACAATCAATTCCGTGAGTAAATGCTCCAGTATTTGAGCACCCTCCTGTGCGCCGTGGCAAGCCAAGAGTGAATGCTCTGGACTTGGTCAGTCTTGCATGTAGTCAAGCTCAGGCGACATCAAGGGGGAACGCTGCAGTGGTTATCACACAAATCGGTGGCATGTCACTTCCGGTCGCATGTCACGCTTGATTGTCTTGACACAAGTCCTCGCTGCGACACGGTGGAATCGCTGCCCCTGCCCCTGTACAACCCCATGAAGTGTTTGGAAACGAAATATTTCACGTTTGCCCTCAATCGTCTTCTTGTGACCTTCTACTTACTATCTTATGCTTCCATTTTCAATGTCACGCTTTTGGAAGTGCTCCCCATAATGTTTTACCTACCATCGTAGTTGCCGTGCTTCAACGCCTTTCGGCGATCGAATCTCAGCATGATTGATCGCACACATCGACGAGCTGTATCTCCTCGCTTCACAGACAGTGTTCCAATCATTTCTCATCTGCACGATATAGGGAGAACCATAGTCAGACTTTATTGTAGGTATACCGGGAAAGAGTCCAAGTTGTCGACCACTAGGGAAGCACGGCAATGGTATCACACACACCGTGCCTCCAAGGGTTGGACCAAGGAAGATGACGCATACGTCAAGACAGTCATCGCTGTCGCCGAATACACACCGATCGCACGGAAGATCGACAAGAATGCCAAGAAAGTTCTCAGAAAGGTCATACGACGCTGTTTTGCAGGGAAGGAGGCTCCACCGTGTCTGCAGGCGTGCAGAGGGGCCGAATGCGACGAGAACAAGGCCTTGGATCCATGGAGGATCTACAGGAAAAGTACGGATCGGGCGGATCGCAACCATGGGCTATTCGTGGATGTCTACTATCACCCAGGCAAGTTTGACTCACGGGCCAATGACCTGTATCAACAGTACTGGGTGAGATACCGTGAGTTCCAATCATGTCCCTACCATTTTATAGGAAATATTCTCATTATTCCAATCAGGCGGTGATGATCGAAGATTCCCGCAGAATGTCGAGCCAAATGGTTGCAGCCAAGGAAGAAGAGAATCAAGAGACACAAGAAGATCTGGGGACAAAACGCACGGCTATGAACCAGAACGAGGCAGGTCAACAGACCGCAGGCGCTCTTTGGAGAGCCGACAACCAAGTCGAGGCCGCCAGAACAGTAGAGACACAAGCAGGCGGCTGAGCGAGAACCAGAGCATGGCGGTGAACTTTGACGGTAAGTCGGAAGTGGACAGCAAGCATCGTTCAGAAAGGTCAAGGTATAAGTACTCAGACGAAAGACGCCAAAGGTCCGGCTCACGAGAACACATACGTGGCGACCATGCAGGGTCAAGAGGCAGGCACGCGAGCCAAGGAAGGTCAGGATCTGCGCAACGTGTGTACCCCGTGGAAGAATCCAGGAGTTTAAGGGTCAGAGATCCAAGTCAGGAGCGGCGAAGATCGGGACAACGCGTGTACACACATGAAGAGTACAGAAGGTCCAGACACCGGTGTTCCAGAGATGGATCCTCGGAAATAAGGCAGCCAGGCTATCGTCATTCGAGAGATAGGTCCTCCAGGGAAAGAGCATCTTCACAGGCGCAGCCAAGAGGTAGAGCCTCAATCGACCGGCGCGCGAGAGACGGGCAGCCAAAAGACAGAAGATCGACTGACGAGGGTCATGACGAGAAGACGGTGCATTTTCGTCATGGACCCCCAAGCGAAATTATATAGCCTCATCTTTGATGCTCTCAGCCTCATACGAGCTGTCCGTGTGAGGCGTGAAAGTTGGAATACTCGCTTGTTGGAGAAAGCCTTGAAACGAATCTTGACGATTTGTAAGGGCGATTGCGTGTATGAATGGGTCACATTTGTGTTGAATAGGTCACATTGCCAAGATGCAGTCTGTGGTAGTAGCTAGTAGTACAAAAAAGGGACAAAATCGTCCTCCACCAAAGAGTCATGCACTGCAGATAAAACAAATTTCCTTCCAATCTTTTCGCTACTCATCTGTTGGATATCGAACTCTGCCACGTGCATGTTCAGATCATATATCATATACTACCTATGACGCTGACTGTCAGTCGACCTCGGACAATCGATGTGTGATTCCAGTGGGGTCGACAGCTGGGGTCCAAGGTCAGGTGACCGCGCCCCCCCCTGAGCGCCAGGGGTGGCCACCTTCTGATCTTGGTCATCGTCCGACATTGCAGGTCGCTTAGATCCTGGCGACACTGAGCGCCGTAATAGTCATCCAGGGATTGGAACTGATGGGGCCACTTCAATGTTGGGTGCTGCTCGGAAGGCTGAACAATGCTGAATTCATGTTTCATTGAATGCAGTCACCATTCGGTGTTCAGCCCTCAAGAAACCCCCATGTTGGGTCGGACCGTCTTTGTGCGTCATGCAAGGCACAGCACGATTCAAATCTAGTTCGATTGGTAATATAAGTACGCTGGGCAGATCTCTCCTCGCTAATGCACAAATCCCTTGTTCCAGATCGCGCTTGGCCACAAGTTGGCGGCCTTTGACGTATGACCTCCTCCTTTCGTCAAACAACTCCGTCCTCCATGGTTGGTGTATCTGCTACAAGGCAGTCGAGAGGAATTGGGAAGATGCGTTCTCCACAAGTCACAGCGTCAACGCTCGCAAAGCTCGCAAATTTCGAAACCGCGGACATGATTCTTTCCACACTCCACTACTACCTTGGGGAGATAGGGAAGGTAAAGGAGGTGTCATTTGAGGGTCTGCATTTCGAGTACAAAAGGCAGCTCATGACCAGCTCTTTGCGGCTGCTCATCATCCTTCCTTACACCGTTCTCTACTATCATTTCACAGTCTTTCGTGCTCGCTGGCAAGCACTCTCGTCTTTCCTTGACAAGAAGATCTTCATTGCATTGCACTTTTGCTGGCAAAAATGCTCTCCCTCTATGCCCTCCTTCTATCAGCTCCACTCGCGGTCTTTGCCCATGGCGCCCACCACCTTCCCCGTGCCGACAGCTGTGCTGCGGTCTCCGACGTTCACTTTACCAATTACGGGTACCCTGACGCTAGTGGTCTCACACAATACTCTTGCAACGGGGATCAGGAAGTTTCCGGCAACGTTGCTACACCTCTGGGAGATGGCACCTTCGACAAACCCTATTCGGCAGCTCTGAGCGATACAGCAACGGCATTCAGCAAGTGCGAGACGGTTTACATACCATACTTCCAGAAGTACTTCAAGTTTGTGGACATCTGTGCTCAATGCCGTAAGTGGAAGTCTTTTGTTGTTTTATCGCCGCCCTTTTACTCCACGATCCCTGCCTACCTCGACATTTACTTCCTCCTCTCTCTCCCTTGTGCTTTCATCCTCAATGCATATTCCACAGAAAGCCTTCTTACCTCATTTCATATGTGCAATGCTGTTGCCCCTGCTGACTTGTTCGCCAACAGAAACCGACCAGGGGAACGGCATCTTGCATATCGATCTCTACCTTATCCAATCCGACGCCGACATCGGCCAGAGTTCATGTGAGAACACCTTGGGTAACTTCGGCGGCACAACATACACCGTCTTGCGCAACCCTGCTTCCACGCTCACATACGATTCCACGTCGTTTTTTGATAACGGGCAATGCAACACTGGCGCCGCGCACGCTTCCGACGCGAATGATGGTTGCTCCGGCAGTGGTGCTGTGCAAGCGCATTCGTTCAGCATAGACCCAGTCGTTGGCACGGCAGTGCCCGTCAGTGCGTACCCCAGCGACCTGGTGCGGGAGTCGAGTGGTATTCCTTACGTACCAATCGCCACTGGGACTGGTATTGGTGGTGGTCCAACCGGTGTCCCGGGCACAGGAACAGGATTCCCCGGCGGCCCTACGGCAACACCATCGGGAGGATGGCATCATCCTCATGGGCCAACACCAAGAATTTTGACGAAAGTGAGACGTTAAACAAGCGCTCATATTCGGATGCGCTCGTTCAGACGTGATGTTTGACTGGTGAGGTCCGGAGTGAAAGGAGGATATAGACAGAGAGGCAAATGTTGGTATAGACGTGCGCAAGGTCGTTTATTACTGATTGGATTGGATATGCGGAGGATCGGTCATTACTTTTGTGTAATCGTCACACGTGTCTCTTTGGGGGGCGCGAAATCATTGCAAGTGTATTGTATGTCTTTGTCGAAATGGATTGTTGACTCTCCTTGCTCTGTCAAAATTTCGAATAGGGGTTGACCCGCTGGTCCTCGTCAAACAACCTTAAAACACGGGGCTCATCGGTGCCGGGAACGGCCGCTCCGCATGACGGAAGCAGGGGAATCCCATCTTTGGCGCCATAACAGATATCTGACATCTTCACTCGACTATTTATGGTGTTGTGATGATCATTATTGTAGCCATAGTTTGGCGTGAATCAAATCGCCATCCTTGTGCAACGAGAAGTTCTTCAAGCGGTTGTTCGAATGCCATAGTAGAGTATGGACAGCTCCAAAGACCCACCCCTTGATGAAATCCAATGGAAGTCCCCAGAGACGGTGATGGAGCTGGGCGGCATCCACACCAACACAGGTAAATCCTTTGTCTCTTCAGCACCACTAGCTCTAACCCTGTAATATATAGTCCTCTATTACTTCGCTCGATCACCTTTCTTTGACGCGACTTCCAATAATGCGACCCTGTTCACTCAGGCCATGTACAATCAAAACCTCACGTATATCCTCGGCACGAGGGCTCAATTCGAAGAGCGGCTTCGGTCAATGCAAGGGCTGGAGTTCATGGTCACCCATGACCCATCAGAAGGCGATAAGAAGATGCTTCATAGCGGTGTGTGGGTCATTCGCAAGCAGAATCGGCGAAAGAGACCTGGCCTCGCAGATGAAGTGACAGGACTGGCCTCGTATTATGTGGTCAATGACGATATCTACATGGCACCTTCTGTGAGCTCCGTGATTACCTCCAGATTGCTCTCGACAGTCACATCTTTGAACAATCTGCTCTCTACCGCATCCACTCTACCTGACTTCACCCCCTCTCTTGGTCACACCTATTTGCCTTACACAGCATCAAAGCACACTACTCCATCCTCAAGCTTCCAAACGGCCGCCACTAGCAAAGAAAATACACCAATGCCAAATGCGGGCACCCCCAGACTAGACACACAAGACACAAGCACCAGCAAGAGCTCTGCAGCCCACAAGCATGCCACCGAGGACAATCCGCAGGATATGCGCATGCTTGCCGAATCGTGGGACCTGTCAATACGCTATGGCAATGACTTCATGGACGAGAATCCGCTTGTTGGGGAGCCAGGCAACTTCAAATTGACCAACAAGACGAACTTGGCGCTGGCATCATCCTTCTCGAATGTCACGTCGGCGACCCCTCAGCCATTCAAGGCTTCCGCGAAGAAGGTGCCTCCGCCCTTGGACACGAGTGTGAGTGCAGCTACGGACCGACGGAAGAGCACGCCAGGCACGGCAAAAGCAGGGGCGACACCGGGTGGAAAGGACAAGAAAGCGAGGAGAAAGAGCAAGGCAGCTGGGGTGGCCACGCCCAAGTCCGCAACACCAGCCTGATCCCCAATTTTGGCTCAAGCGTCGCCGTTCATTCCTCTGTCTCCCCCACTATCCATGACATGATCTCCAGGGTCAATATCGACTGCACAGCTCGACGCCACGAAATCTTCCAGCTCTTCGCTGACGGTCTTCAACTTCTCTTTCACGCTCGCCACCCCTTCAAACCCTACGATATGTCTGGCCGGCGGATTCTCGTGTCCTGCTATTCCCAATATGGCATACACTGTCTCCGCCACCAGCGCATCTCTCATGGGCGCGGCCAGCGTTGGCTCGACCATCTGGACGTTGTCGCTCATGAACCTCCCCGAAGATCCACTTTCGGTAGGCTCGCCCTCGATGCGATCCAACAAGCCCCCTATTATGCCTCGAAAGAGTGGCGCTGAGTTCTTGTCAGGACCGTAGGCCTCCAATGCTGGCGCAGCAGTGATCTTGTGTGTCAACACATTGACCTCCAGATTTGGCTGCACGATGCTGATTCTGATGTTGAATGGTGCCACTTCATATGCCAGGCTGTCGCAGAACCCGTCTAGGGCCCAGCCAGCAGCGCATGTGGTTCCCAAGCCAGGTGTGCCCAGGTGATTCGCTAGACAAAGATTGCATGATCAGCGAAAGCATTCGAGGATGTCGTGGCGGCCGGACCATCTTACCAATACTGGACACAACAATGAGATGACTCCCGCTTCTATCCCTATTTCTTCTCATCCCTGGCAACGCTGCCTTAATAACATTGACCGGGCCGAAGAAATTGGTCTCAAACATCTGGCGCACCAAACTCCGTGCCCGAGGGGTGCTTCCCACCTCTTCCACGGTGCCGATTAACGTCTCTCCGTCGCAACAGACCGCGATGTCTATGCTTCCAAAAGCGGCTTCTGCTATGGCAATTGCTGACTGACAGCTCGCCACCATCCTGGTACCGTCGCAGGATAAGTAAGCCCGCCGCAGGGTCAAGAATGTCATGTATGGCAATGGGCGGGACTGGGGTCCGACGTACGCGCATCCTTACCTCCCATCCAATGCCACCATTCTGCATCGACCCCCCCACCTACCATCTCTTTGCTCCATGTAGAGCGACCTGAACACGCCGCTGTCCTCTTCCCTCTCCTCCTCTGCCTCGCCCTCATCAGACATCACGGCATCGTCTTTCTCCAACATTGACAATTGTGCCGGGCACACGCCGCACACCACATTATCGCCGTGTTCCAACGCTTGCCTGCAGATGCTTGTTCCCATCGGCGTCGCAGCGGCGGTGATGAGCCATGTTCGCGGGGAGGCATGAGGAGGGAACTTCGCTGGAGAGTGCGGGGAAACCATGTTGCCTCACTGGGGAATCAAAATGGTGAGCCACGATATGGGCGTGTGGCAAATGGCAGCGTTGAATTCGCAGGGAGGTCCATCGGCGAGCCAAGGGTTTTATTACCAGCGTCTGTCATCTGGTGGGAAACCGCTGGTGGGAAATTGGAGGGAGACTTGCGACAGTCCAAGAATTGACGTCACCGAGGTCAAACAGCCGAGGCGATTCATCTTCAGCCCTACCCGGCACAAAGCACGTGACTCACTCATCTCACTCAATCCGATCTTTCACTTCTTCTCAGATTTCATCTCCGGCATTAAGCTGAAAGGTAACAGGGTGGGGGCAGGCAAAGCTCACTCTGATGTGACAGATGAGTCCTCGCGTGCTTCGGAAAACCAAGGAGCTTCATACGCGGCTATGGCTAGTCCTCAGCAAACAGGTACAATTCCAGCTCGGGGGGCTCACATCCAATAAGTATTAGTCAACTCGCCCCTTCACAGACCAATTGTATGCTAGATGCGCTCGAGCTTCGCTCGATGCTGCCACGATGTCTTTCTGCGCCTATCCGCAGTCGTCTTTGGCGAACATCAGCTGTGCGCGTCTCACTCCTGTACGCGATGCGGCTCCACCTGGGAAAGGAATCCCCTCAAATTAAAGTCAGATTTCTGGAAGGAAGAAAGGTACAAGATGGGAGGACCTGCACTGCTTATGCCTGAAAAGCTCCTTCGTTCACAATGTTCAAACCTGCGCTAGCTTTGTTTTACCTGGTCTTCTTCCCTTGGCTATCATTCGCTCAAGGCGAAGACTCCACTACTACCGCTCCCACACAGAATTCAAATGTGTCAACAACTGGCAGCGTGTCGGCATCAGGCATCAAGATCATCCTCAATTATAACAACTTGGTGGCTACCATCACCAAAACTGAGGAGCCCCTGGTCCTCTACAACTGGGCCGACATTGCAGCGGAAGTCATCAAAGATGCCACAGCGGAGCCCTTCGGCGAGACTGGTACTGCGCCACGCTATGATCGCTGGCCGCTTCTGACCACGGATGCATACGACATCCCCCAGGATCCTTCGTTCATCATCCGATTCTTTCTCATACCTGTCCGTGGCTGTGCCACCCGGCTGATCGACAAGCCGCTCTTGGAGGCCGTTGCCGGCATGTTCCAACAGTTTACCACGCTTGAAGGTGGCATGCACGTCGAATTTACGGGAACCATTGACTTGCAGAATACACCATTGTACTCTTTTCAGTTGATCAATGTGAATCGGGACGTGGCCGAATCGTACCGATCCCAGGAATCGATAACCCGCGAAGATTCGATTGCGTTGGAAAAAGGTCATGACTCGATCGTGTCCCAGACTGTCAAGAACGACTTGCTTCTGTTCACTGGCCCGGTTGGCGCGTAAGTAACCCCTCGACCATTCCCCTCCATCTATCTCGTCCCGCAGATTCCTTATCGGGAGTGTCGTTGAGCGTCTCAATCTAGCCTATTTTACTACACCATGAACCGACCATTCGATGTTGATGAAGACAAACGCAACGCCTGGCTCGTGCCCGCCGATTTCCCTCGGCAATGGACCCAACGGCAAGAACTCGATGTCCTCCACGCCAACCCGATCAGGTACGCCGCCTACAAGGCCAACGTGCTCAAACCGGCCTTCGACTCCTTCAAGCGCCGCATGATTGGCCGATCCCGCGTCATCTTCATCGGCCACTGGGGCGTCGATTATCTCATCCCCATACTCAGGGACGTGGTCGAAGATCTGAACCTCTTCAGTGGCCCTTTCTACACGATCCCCTTCTATGGCGAGGGCGAAGAGCCCCCCACTCCCCCGCAATATGGCTTCAACCCAATGTACCCCATCAACATCGGTAGTAAAGCGGAACGTCGGCGGATGAGCGGCAGGAATGTCCCCGCGGTGGTGCCCTTCTACCCGTATTACTACTGGGATGTCAATTACACTGCCGTCCCCTGGGCAGATCAGGCCTATGGGACTAGAGTGGCGCAAATGATCTTCAACGGCGAGGGCCCTTCTGGTTCCGTGGGCAATTCAACAACGGCGCCAGCGCAACTCAGCTCGCGCTTTTGGAAACCGGATCAGCGGCAGAGGCTTCACGCGCGCCAGCTGGAGGGTACGAATGCGACGATTCCGATCCCTAAGCCACCGACGGCTCTGGACGACGATACTGTGGATACGGATCCGGTGTACGATGAGGATCTCCTGCCGTTGCCGGATATCGCGTCACAGGCTTGCGTTTTGGGGGAGCCGGTCGCGAATGGTGCATCCGGTGCTACGAATTCAAGCGGGACCGGTGGAAGTCAATCGTCGCCTGCTGCCGGTGTAGTGCCAGCAAATGGCGCCCCTGCAGGCGGAGTAGTTGCTACCACATAGATTCAGGAGATGTTACAAGCAGAGCAGTCAGCCGTGGATCACAACAGATAGACGTCTTGTCGACATCGGAATGTCCCTGCTCCCCTACCAACAAGGTCCCCTTAACACCAGACCAGACCTCAACCCCGCATCGTTGCCTACCCCCCGGCCACGCCCCCTTTCCCTCTCCACCTCTCTAAACGGACTGGCCCCCTCCCGGTGAACACCCTATTTGTCCCCCCCGTAACCCACTCTTCTTCCTTCTCCTCCCCCCGCACGGCCCTCCCCGTCGACGTCTCCGATTCCTTACCCCCCCCGCGCTAGGCTCTCTCCCCGCTTCCGTCTCTCTCAATTTCCTCTCCACCCCCCCCACCCCTTCCCCCCCCCCGCTCTCCAGCCTTACCCTTCCCGCGCTCCTCCAATCCTCCATACTCCTTACACCTGCATGCTTCCCCTCAGAGTCCGTTCGTGCACCTTTCATGGCCCCCGACCTGCGAGACTGCCCCCCCCCAGCCCTTCGTTGGGAAATTAACTCCGTACTCGTTTTCTTCCGACACGGATGGGTCTATCTGCGCTGGTAAGCGAGGGTGTCGATTTGGAAGGAAGGAGATGAGCTGGGCTTTTCGCCGCCGCTGACGAATCTCGCAAAACGTTTTTGCCGGACGTGGCCGTCTGGGGGGATGCACGGGGAGTTGGGTTTGAGGATTTCTGGAGAAAGCTTTTGAGGAGGGGCGGTATGGTTTGTGTCTTGGGCTTTTGGGGGGGGGGGGTTTGAGCCGTTTGTTATCGGATCATCGAATCAGCATGTGGTGGAGGGCCGGCTCAAAGTCAGCCTGTCTTCTCTCTGCTACATGCCTTTTGCTTTCTGGTGGGCCCTGAGACTAGGGTGTTGTACAGCAAGTTCTCGGACAGGAATTGGGGAAATGTTTTTCTGATTTGGGGGGGGAAAACAAAATTTCGCACACGGTAAGGGCGATTGGAAGATTTTGTCTGGAACTGGGACGTGCGTGCGGCGCCCAGCGTAGTTTTGTGTGTGTAAGTGATGAGCTAGTCACAAAGGTCCCGGGAAGAATACGTGGGCACGTATGCTGGTCAATGTAGTTGTCGTACACCTTTGCGGAAGGGTGTTGTGGACAGGTAAGATCAATTGATGGGTCGATCATCGGGGATTATATATTCCTGTGATATGGGAAAGGGAGCTGAATTTTTTCTTGTTGTTCATGGCGTTGGTTGATGGATAGAGTGAGACGGTCTCAGTGACCCACCAGCTGGCAGTATTCTTATGATGAGGTCGGGCCCTCCTGTTGGTCGGGAATGACAGAAATGATAAGTTATTGATGACTGGCATCTATATGGCTCTAGCTGTTTGCTCAACAGAAACCTGTATCCGTTGATTGCGCCGTATGTGGTATGGGGACAAATGACCTTCTCTCTCATACGTGACAAATATGCGAAGACGCCGTATATACCCTCCTGGTATGTAAAGAGGCAAGCGTTGATACATCAAGTCCTGAGCATATACCACAAGCCTTGAATAGAGAAAGAGATATACAAATCCAATGAAAATATGTATGCTGAAGCTTTTTCGCTGTGAAGCATCTATCTTTACTCGCTTCGAAAAGATGTCAATACGGATGGTTGGCCGAGGGGTAAGGGTACGCTCACCTATTCGCTTGAACAAGAAGGATGGAATGGGACAAATGAATGAAGAATTGGTGAAGGTGATGGTTGAATCCAGGAAGAAGGGCCGTCAATGCTGAGACGGTGATGAGGAGATAGAGGAGATCCGATTTGAGATAACTCTAATGTCGAGATTGCCTTGTCAATGGAGCACAAGCCGAGGAAAGAGTACGGATGAAAATCCATTGAACCTTTGAGCAAGCCGATGTCTGTTTCCATGCTGATTAGAATGATTGATTCTAAAAGCTGAAATGAATCTCGGGCTAAAAAAGATTGGACGGGGAACAGTGATAAGTTCGAGATTCTGATGAATATCGATCAACTATTTGATGACGCCGATGTCTGTCTGCGGGGATATTGGACCAGTGATGCTGAGAAGGAGATGAGATTGACAGGAGAGAAGATCGGACGCCTGGGTCGAGCGTGAATGTCTCCGTCACTGGGTGAAAGCAAGGCGATCGTCTCGTCTGAACAGAAATAGAGGAAGGCCCGGGTTCCGAATGAGTTCGCTCTGTCGTCCAATGCAAGATTTGTCGACTCTGTATGGGTGTCGCTCCAGGAAAAGGATCTTGATGGGAGGACGGCAGAAAATCCAAGGTTGCTTGAATCACGTGAAAAGGGGAAGCAGATCCAATCATTCAGATGCAATTTGGTGACGCTCCAAATGCCTTGTGACTGAGCAATGTGTTGCGGGCGTCATGCTCAGTCACTCCGAATGCAAAGATAGAATGTGACACCACTGCTTAGATGTTGAGGGAGGAGGCGACTTCGTCATGACCTTTGAGCAGCCTGTGGCTTGCAAAGTATCATGAGCCGGAGGATTGGCGCGAAAGCTGTACAATCAGGACCCCCAGGTACAGTAAGATTATTGGCCATGGTCTCGATTCTGGAGTAGGTCTTATAGTAGGGAGTGAGGGGCCGAACAAGATGGGAGGGCGTTGCGAGTGGAGCTTTCCTGTCGCCATGGGGTCTCAAATCACGTATCTTGATTGTGATCAATTATGAGCTTGAATCATCATCATAGTTTTCGTCGACAGGCCCAAGCACCACTTTGCAGACCTCGCCTCCCTCTGCTGGCTCTGTGTCGAAGATATCGCTGAGGAGGCGTTGTATTAGTGAAGTGTTTGCTCAAAGTGCAAGGTCTTGCCCCTTCACAGCAGGAGGGTCACTTACAGCCGAAATCCAAGTTCACTGTCCAGTTCCTTTAGGTTCTTGATGCCATCTGGGGCATCTCCAAATCGCAGGAGCTGAATACCTACTTGTTTATTTTCCATCTTATGATCCCGCAGAGTATCGACCAAAGTCGCTGTTTGGTTCTTCAGATCGTTTTGAAGACCGTAATTACCATCCGTCAGCACGTAAATCGAGCATTTGCGCAGACCGCTTGTGGGCGTCTTTCTAAACCAGTGTCTGAACCATCTTGGCTTGCTGCGAAGCTGATGCTGGTAATCTTCGAAGATCTTCGCAAGTATCTGAGGTACATTAGGGAGGAGGGCATCTTCGAAGCTCTTCTGTCTAATCAACGTCACCAAATCGTGGTAAGTCTTGGCCTTTGACTTTTTGTAGCTGCCGGTGAAGTAAACTTCCATCGAGTCTGGGTCGGCTTTCTGAGCAATGTAGCCGACAACTTGCAACCAATCAGACATAAGGGATAGGTGTTTTGCCATTGGCCCTGAGAGATCAATCACAAAAATCTATGGGCTACATCAGCTTGACAGTATTCTGAGATGATGTAGTCGCGGAAGACTTACTTGATCACGGTGTTTCAACATCCTGACTAGTGTGGCGAGGCGACGGTAGGAGGGGTGATCCAGTTCGCCCTCCTTACTTTGCGTCATGATTTCGCGAGCATCAGGGAGAGTGAGGGCAGGGATTTTGCGTCCACGAGGTGAGTTACCGTTCCGAAGCGGCAGCTCAACAATGCCATTCGGCGATAGATTCGCTTGAGGTTGATCCAAAGTGTTTGAGAATCTGCGAAAGGCTTGCGGCGGCATCTCAGAGACCTGATTGGGTTGGTGCGATCTTCGGTTGCCTTGGGCCTCGGCACTCTCACGCCTCGATCGATCATCTGAATTGTAATTGGTATTGTGTTGTGACAGGGTCTGCCTATAGAAATCCACACATTCTTGATCGGTGCCCGATTGCGTATCGAACATGTCATCTGGGTCTCTCGTTGCGTCATAATGGAAACGTTCGGGCAGTCTAGGCAGTGCTGGGTGCAGAGGGTTGGTCATTCCTACACATTGTCAGGGAAAAGTTCGCGAGAATGAATGAGTCCATTTGCTTACCACGGGCTGGTGCCAAGGGGATGCCTAAGCCGGGAGCAGATGGCCCAATACCTCTCGTCAGACTTTTGGCAGGTGAACAGTCCTCTAGTATTCTAGTGTGTCGACCGTGGAGATAGTGGGCACTGGGTCTGGCCGCTCTACCGGCCCGCATGATCTCCTCCACTATGCCTTTAGTCACTTCTGGAGTCCAAGTGTCCTTCTTGCTACCATTGTTGCATACTTCTTCGTGAACTTTGACGACTGCCTCGAGGACACTTTTCCCGTCATGGAAGCACTGGCCGGACTCACCGGTCTTGTCATAGAATTCCAGTCCACGCTGAGAGCGATATTCTTCGACTTTGATGAATCCAAGCGCAACCCAGACCGCGAACTCGCTTGTCGTACAAGCAAGAGCCCAAATGTCGCTCTCTTGTCCGACGCTTAGATCCCAGCTCTGAACGTCCGGGTCTGGTCTGCAGGTTTCGGGGGCCCCTAGAGCACGAAGGAGACACTATGAGCACAATCACCGAGACCAAAAGGTAGAAGAAGCGGCAGTATACTCACCATAAGCAAATGTGCCATGTGAGTCCCTGGTTGTAGGATCTTGTTCGCCCACTGATCTTTCGAAATGACTGAGCCCCAGATCCGCAATCTTGAATTGGCAGTCATATGGCGATGTGGTCTTTCCACTCTTGACAAGGATATTCTGGGGTTTGAAATCTTGGTGCCACCTGACAACATCAGTCCCAAGGATCCTGGTGGTGAAAGTCTTGACTCACCCAAGCATAAGCTCTCTCTTGCCCCGTGTCCGCTTTTTCCCATGTATTGTTGCCAGCCCATCCAAAATGCACAAGTAACTGCGCCAGACTTGTTCAAACTCTTTGACGCGTGATGGACGCTCAGTCGCTCTCATGTAGTCTTCGAGTGTACCTCGGTCTGCGTACTCCAGTATGACGTTATACGATTTGTCCCAAGTGAAATTGCCGTAGAAGCCGATGATGCCTTCAGAGACCGTAGCATTGTTGAGCTTGCGAAATCCGCTACACTCATTGTCATAGTGCTCTTGCGCTTCGTCGGTCTGATAGGACTTGATGACGAATATATTCCTGTTCTCTTCGAGGGTGCCCTTGTAATCAATTAGCAGTGAAGTGCGTAGGCAGGGACCATACCTTACCCATCTGCGCTGGTTCGGATGTTCTAGCTTGTTGTATTCGGCGTCCACAATCACTTTGTAGGTGACAGCACTGCCACCTGCTGCCAGCCTTGTTTCATATTGAAGAGGCAGGATGTGGTCCGAGCAAAGCTCTAGGCGCATGTTGGCTTTCAGTTCGACAGGACAAAATCGCCATTGCAATTTGTAGAAATTAGCAAATAGGTCAAATCCTTGCACTGTCTTTGGGAATTTGTGAGGCTCCGTCAGGAAGGGCAGACAATGGTCTTGGAGACCCTCATGCTTCAGGAAATTCAGTACAAAACGTCCGCGTCCTATCGACACAAGTATGAGGAATGGCCTCAAGTAATCTTCGAGGATGGTGTCGGCGTCTGGGGGATCCTTGTCAAATCCAGTAAACACGGCATCCAGAAGTCGTTGTATTTTAGGCTTTGTGAACTCCTCCCTCAGCTGGGTCCCGGAAACATATCGGTAGCGATCGTCGGACGTATTGTTAGACATGATATCAGCCCTGGGACCGCCACTGCCCTGCTGCCATGTCTTGTCTTTCCACTCAAGAAAGTCTTGACAAGGATCTTTGCCTTCAAGGGATGTCTCAGACATCGCCAAGGTATCCATAATCCCGGCATGATCAATTAGAAGCTGAATAAGAGATGAAAAAGGGGAGTGTTCCAGTGCTAGAAATATGCGTGCGAGGGGCAGATAGGTGGCAGTGAGGATGATGTTGAAGAGAATCCACAAATGACGAGTGGAAAAGTGGGATGATTCGTGGGGCAGATCCTGCGCCCCACGCAGCAGCAGGACACAGCCCTTTGGGTTGGTCAATCGCAAAGCCTATGTACCGTTCAGTCCTCACCAAACCGCCAAATGCCTGCAGAAAAATTCTTGCTTTGATGCCCGATACTATGCGCCGCAAGACTCGACGTCCGTTCTGGGCTGGATTCTCGTGGCTATGAGAGCGCCAAATGGCAGTGGAGCGATACTTCCTCTACGCCTGGGTGGTCTTGTAAGATCAAGATTGAGATCCGAACTGGGACTATCACAGATGTCTCGGCCTCACAAGGCCTCGATGGTTCGGCTCATCGGCCCATCGGGCATCTCCTCTTTATTCACATTGGTGCTTTTCGATGGACGCCTTCATGTGGGACTTAGTGTCGATAGCAGGACTTGGACTCTCAAACGATCGAATGGCCACTGGCACAGACGACAAGTATTCGGCGCTAGAAAGGATCGCAGCCCCTCAATCTCGGCTACCCACAGCTACAACCTGCGCAAGCACCTCTTATCGACCACTACATTGTGCAACATTGGGGTCACATGCGTCTGCATGCAGTCCCATCGCCTTCTTGCGGCTCAAAATCCCAAGCCTGTCTTTCTGGGGTTGACCCATGATGAATTCTTAAGAGCAGGCTGACGGCGCGCCAGCCACCCAGTGCTTCTTTCGTCTCATGATCTTTTGCGAGGCATATCCTGCCTTCTCTGGAAGGTTACTCACAGCTTTGCTGCTCAGCCACTCTTGGAACGCAGTCGATTCTTGATTCACGTGCCAAAATTGATCCGCAATCTTCTGTTGCGCAGGCTTCGTCCAATTATGGACTCCTGGGTCTACGACCAGGTCCCTCAGTACCGTTTGAGCCTTGCTAAAGTCAAGGATTGGCTTGCAGAAAAATTTCCAGGAAACGAATTCAACGACCATTACGTCTGGGTAAGTCGCAACTGTGACCATTTTTCGTAGACACTCGCAAAGCTTGGTCGCTGATATGGAGCAGCGCTATGTGGACGACTACATTTTTTTTATACCAAGAAAGCTTACACAGGTGATTCGGGCTCCTCCAAACTCATTTTGAAGCCAACCTAATGTCGCAACAGGCAGAAAGAGATGAGCTGTACGCAAGGCGCGCCCCCAAATAGATGGAAGCAATGCCCACTTCAAACATGAATCACGACTCGTTACGAGAGTGAAGGAGTGATGGACAGGGATCTCGGGCTGCGACGGAGTTGTGCCACCAGGGGTGCGGAAATTCAATTCCGGTGGGGTACCAAAGATATTCGAGCAATTTTGAGGTTATATGATTTTAGAAGTTTTTGCTAGTGGAATCGATAATTGTTCTCAGAAACATACGTTTGGAGATGGTGCCAATCGACTCAATAATAAATGTTGCAAGTTTTTCCAAGATCTTGTAGGTCAGGGCCATATCAATTCCGAGGTTCTGCTACTAGTGGCTGCCCCGGCTGTGCCATTACGCAGTAAGGTGGCTCCGCAAAGATATTTGAGCCAACCATCATCACAGGCTTTTCACGACGTTGTATATAAAGAAAAGTTTCCACCCCGAATTGCTCCCTCCTGTTTTTCGTGTTCTTCAAGAGAGACATATTCTCACGATATTCGCAATGAGGCTCGCCTCCCCGGTTGCTGATATTCTCGAAGATGCGGGCCATTTCCCGCAGGAATCAAACCAAGCCAGTGATATAGGGTACAGGATGTCTGATCTTCAACAAAGATTTGACACCAATGAGAAGCGACTATTATGTAATACCGACGATGCCTTGATATCCTTTCGATATCTAAGATCCCGCGGGAAAGGTAGGTTTCCATCGTTGCTCTCACATCGATTACCTTGCCTCTGACTCAATTGAAGCGTTCTCGAATTACTCGGCCTCTAGTGCTACTAAGCTTACGTTGCACCTTGGGGAAGCCGCAGGCACTGGGGAGTATGATCCTCGGTGTCGATATGTGTGAGTCAAGGATCTGAGCACCAATTCCTGAGCTAAGAGGCGGTTGCAGCTACATCAAGTCAGACCATTCCAGGTCGTGCCTGAAGACCACACGCGAGATGCTGCTTATCACTTTCACATACCTTGATGTCATGCCAGTTTTCCTTGAATATCTTCTTCCGTTTGGTGAACAGGAGTATCCAGAAGATCCCTACTACAGCAACTTCGAGGAACGAACCCGCTTAGAGGCACCTGAAAGTGGCAAACAGATTGTCGAGCTAGGGTGGTCAGGATTTGATATCAGCGTCTGCTACAATATCAGATCCATAGAACGATCGGACAAGCAAAGCTGGCCATGGTCAATACGACAGTGTGCAGTGCATCATTCCTTCGACATTATGAATGTGAGGTCAACCTGGGTAGTAATCAAAGGTAACGAGTTGATGGAAAATCGACTTCAACTTGCTACAAGTGAGAGAGGTCCTGCCATAATGAGGAATTACAAAACCCTTGATCGGGCGTTTGCTGCCGCTTTAGCAACGCACCTCATGTTCTGCGAGCTCTCAACCGAGAATGGGCATGCGTATCTCAAATATCTTGAACACTGCGTTCAGGACCTTACAAGAGGCACAACTTCAACCAAGGCCGACATTCCCGACAATAGCCAGATCATCGATCCCGAATTTGTCAATGCGAAGCGGCGCAGAGACACCCAAAGATCAGACATGTCGCAAGCCTCGTGGCGAGACACTCTTCGGTTGTCACTCTTCAGCCGAAGTAATACAGAAACATTGATGCCTAGTATCCCAGAAACACAGCGGTCCGCTCCACTTAAAGCAGTCAAGAACCGTCATGGAAATATGCAGCCTCTACCTCCTGGAATCTTCGAGATGCAGCCACAGAAGGTTGAGCCTTCATCGTTCCCTAACGACGAATATGGTCAACGAGTCTGGACTTTCAGAGATCTGCAAGACATTCAAGAGTTTGAAGAGAAGGTTTCTGAGGTCAAACTAATACTGAACCTCGATGAAAATATTATATCCCAGCTTTGTCATCATTATGCCAATATCATGAAGTACGAGAACATGCCTCAGATTATAAAGGAAGGCTGTGGAAAAGATCTGGTGTGGTTTGAGCGTCGAGTAGAAGGTATCAGAAATCGCATCAACCTGCTCGTTCTCCGATCAGAATCACTTATGCAATTGCTGGCTGACAGGAGAGCACTGGTAAGACATCCCCATTCAGTCACAGCAATGCAAATGATGTGAACCAGTCTCTTAGATCTGACAATTGATTCTCGCGCTTTTCTAGATACACGGCCATCTCGAATTCAAGACTGTCCGAGCGAATCAGCGATCGACTCAGAAAATGGAGGTCATGACTCGCGACATGAGCGACGTCGCCTACAAAACAAAAACAGAAACAGTATCCATGAAGATTATTACTCTGGTCACACTGTTTTTTCTGCCGGGAACCTTCGTATCCGTATGTTTCTTCTTCCTTCTTCACTTAGTGGGCGCCTACTACCCTGTTCAAACATTGGGACCGCGGTTTTCGGTGATTACAGCAGTGCCACCACAACTATTGGATGTAGTTCTGCTATACCTTATACTCCAGCATGTCCACCTCTAACGGCATTGAATGTCTGATCTACAAGTCTTACAACCGAGTCACATTGCAGCTGATCGGCTGATACCTACATTATCAAAACACAGACGCTCATGTCTACCGATATCGTACACTGGAACACACGAAGTGATGCCAGAACCTATTCCTCGAGCGCTCTACGGGTCTATTTCGCAATCAGTCTGCCTTTCATGGTTGTCACTTTCGTCGTCTGGTATGCTTTTCACTATTTGGAGAAACGCAAGGATCGACAACGACGAGAGAAGATGGAACGAGAGCAGCATCCTGCTTGATAAACACCAACAAATTGATCTGATTTCGGTTGCGAGGACACTGCTGGCAACCTCAATTTTCGAGACAGACTCTGCTGGACCTTGAGTCATTTGATACCTGAGACATTCTTTTGGATACGGAGTACCTTGGTTTGACCAGATACCGCCAATGAGCTGGAGCTCTATTGTTCTTCCGAGAAATTTTCTCTACGATCGTTTCTTCGCATGGATATCGAAAGTAGCCGGAATGCTGAACCTATGGACCGAAATTGATCTGCAGAGCGCTAGTATACGAGAGTACGTGCATTTCTGTTGGCTTCTTCTCAAAGGGTTGGGGATCCTGCTCATGTCTTCTGCAAGTGGCTGGATGGGACACATATAATGAGATAAGGTTGGATGAAAAATCTCCCGGGATGGAATTATAGACTGTTTGGGCTTCTTTTTCCTTGACTCAATGTTTCATATGTCGAATAGAACACAGGCACAATATCTTTCTTAGTTAGGCATAACTCACACTATCCACTTCCAACCTTCTAATCAGATGCCTCAATGTCTAGAACGCGGCTTCACGAAAGAAATTTTTGAGTGTTGTATTGACAAGTGGGATCATTGTAATTCAAATCTATCCATGTGCATGCTGACCAGATAGCATAGTAGGAGCCTTTCAGCATACACTTCACACAAATGACCTAGATATTGTAGCGGTAGACTGCCCGGACAAAGCAACACCAAAACCCCACAACACCCAGCCCATCAGTCGCTCATCACCCTGACAGACCATTGCCTCTCTCACCCTCCCAGCTCCAAACTCAAAACATACTCTCAGCTCACAACCCAAAACATACTCTCAGCTCACCTCCCGCTTGTTTCGCTCACGGGATCTCCACTGCCCACACACAGCAACACCAAACCCCCACAACACCCAGCCCATCCTCCACTCATCATACTAATAAGCTAATTCCTCTTTCACCCCCTCAACTTCTAATGTAAAAACCACGCTCAGCATACCTTCCGCTTGTTCACCTCACCGCATCTTACAATTCAGGCGGAGAAGGGGGCATCACTCTTAATGGAATCAGGCCTGGGACAATTCCGGCCCTTTCCAGCCTCGGATGCGCAAGCAGCACGAAATGCGACTTCTTACATTGAGACCTCGAATCGGAACCATCGACGTATATTCCGAGCTTACGGCTTTCGCGGAGGTTACATCTTGAGCCCAGCTGCCGTCGTTTCTATTATGAATGTTGATGCAATGCGACCGTTGAGCCAGAGAATTTTCTTGATTATGACGATCCTGGTTCGATATGATATGGAAAAGCCTTGAGTACCACGCCCCCATCCAATCAAGCCCATGTTTCAAGCGTACAACCCGCCCGGAAACCGCTGAAACTTCAAGTCCCCAATCACGCTCACATCCTCGCCCAGAACCAACGTCTTCATCTCCCCCCCACTGCTCCGCCGACTGATCCGGTTGTCCTTGCTATGGCCCCTCGAGTTCGCGATCCCGTAGACTATGTGTTCGATGTTTCTCTCGTCCCCGTCATCCTTCCTCGCCTGCCTCGCGGGGCCGCCCTGGATCGCCTCGGCGACCTCCTTGCGATCGAGCAGGCTGCCGCCCACGGCCCCCTTCTGCGCCGCGCGCGGGCTGGTGAGGCTGATCAGCGACTCGCCCGTGCCGCCGTTGGTGTTGCCGCCGAGCTGCGCCATCAGGGGTGCCACCAAGCGGCTGACGCAGAAGAAGGAGTCGTCCACCACGACGATCTTCCGGCTGACGAACAGGATCCCCAGCATGAGGATGGCGTGACTGCCCACGATGATGCAGAGCAGTGGGATCATGAAGTTCCAATGTACGCTCAGCTTGTAGCCCACCAGCGGCACCAACCCCTGCCGCTCGACCTTGGGGTTCGACTCCACCATCCCCGCTATACTCCCCATGGCAAATCGCGCCATCAGCACGCCTACGCCCCGCGCATCGAGCTCGCCGGCTTCCCAGTAGGATCCCCAGGGGTAAAGCTGGTATTGCTGCCAGTATTTGGTGTTGGGGGAGGAGGCGTCAGGGTTTGTGTAACGACCCGACAGGGCGATGGAGGAGGCTGCAAGGCGGGCGATGGCGTCGGGGATGTCTTGCGCTGGGGAGGTTTGGTTATAGACGGTTGATAAGGTGATGGGGCAGGAGAAGAGGGCAGAGGTGCGATTGGAGCGGACTCCCCTAGAACGGAAGGCGTAGATGCGGAGGCAACGGGCACCGCATTCAATCCCCTCAGTGGCGTTGGTGAGGTCGGGTGGGGAGGTGCCGTTGTAGATGTAGGTGGTGCTGTCGAAAGCTGCGTAGGGCCGGGGGATGGTGATGGTGGAGTTATAGGTTGGGGTGTTAGTGGAAACAGGAGGGCCAAACGACCAGACCTGCGCTTCATGTTGCCCGTCAGGGGTATCTATGAATTTTGGTGGGGAGGCAGTGTCGAGGGCATGCTCGACGCAATCGCCTGCAGTAGATCGGATGCTGCGATTTGTGAGATGGGGGTAGGCGTTCGTGTTATCCTTTGGACTGGATTCTGAGAAGCGGTAGGCAAATTCCTGGCCGTCGGTACGGGAGAAATAGTAGCAGAGCTGGCTGGCGGCGGTGATGTTGGCATCTGAGGCATACGAACAGACGGTGCGGCCCCGGGTCATCTCACCATACGTATGAGCGAGAGTCATATTCGCCTCGGGTGCTCCAGAAGGACACTTGTCATCGTCATATAGGCAATCCAGCTTTGCTGCCAGGACAGTCCCCGGTCTGAGATAGGTATCGTTACTATTGCTGCCGCTGTCCATGGAATAATTCAGGCCAATCAATGCAATGGAGGCTTGAGCGAGGAAGTTGAGGCCGATCCAGAAGGTGCAGCCCATGAGGAGTATGTTTTTGGGCCACTTGAACTTCCCACGCCAGAACTTGTTGCGCGATTCCCACAACAATTGAAACAGCTTTTCCAGGCTGTCGCCACCAAGTATCAAATCGGCTTCACGGACGGTGACGGGTTGTGCAGCCAAGATACGCCATCGAAGCACTTTGGCCATATCTTTCAGGACTTCGAGAAAGTTCAGACCGAGGATCAGACTGAGCACGGTGATGATGGTATTGAATAGGATCTTGTAATGATGGCTGACATTGCCGTCACGTTGGTAGACTTTGAGGCAAACTATCATCAATGCGACAGTGACCCATGTAATAACGAGGCGTGGAGCTTGCTCTCCGAACAGGCGCCATGCTTGCTGGCCTGCGCTGAATTCCCTCGCGAGAGACCCCTCTGTAAGCTAAAATCAATGCAAGGTCAATAACATTAGGGTGAACAGAATCTACCTACGAGGCGGATGAGGATGGGGGTGTATTTGCTTTTCCTCGAATTGATAGGTATCGGTCTGAGTTCGGTTGGAATCGTCGCTATCTGGGTGGCGCAAAAAGGGTGCGCGAAAGGGAATGTCGGCCATGACGGCCACAAGAAACAGGACAGAGCTCCATCTTCACGCCAAAGGGCGGCCTCGTCAATAATATCTCAATTCTTCAAGCTCGGAGCTCGCGTCGTAGGGCACAAGACTGCCGACGCCGGCGACCTGCATGGACTCAGCCGCATCGAATCAACTTGAGGTCAGCCTTTTGAATGTTGGAGAGGGACACTCATGCTACCACATCTTCGAGCAGACGGCGGGACAGACCAATCCGAGAACAAGGGTGAATGTGGCAGCGGCCGAGAGCCAAGGTCGCTAAGCCTCAGCTATCGACAATCTAGAAAGGTAATTGGTGTGATCAATGACGATGTGGGTGATGGTGTCAGGGGTCCGACATGTTGAAACAAGCCACGCAGGGCTGTGTCAGATTCTGTAAAACGTGTGAAACGAGCCGAGTCGCACCAGAGCCACCAGGCTGGAAGAGACCTCAAATGGAGATTGCTGACACGTCCCCCGCAGGTCACAAGCAACCCAGTTATGGTAGAAAATGACGGAAGGATGACCTTTTCAATTGTTCAAAGTGTGGCCTTTTGTGTATTCGTGAGAGGGAATCTCGATGGCGGTGTAGTTTGGGGTCAATATATTAAACTTTTCCTCCTGCGGCTTCTAGGGGAGCCTAAACATACAAATGCCGAGTCATTTCTCGTGAAGGTGGCCAGGTCATCAATATCAATGGCTCATACATTTCAGCATTTTCTCTGAGTGTCAAGCAATCAAAAAAAAAAGGGGCTCGATGACGGGGATTTTTGGCAACGGTGCGGGATTAAACGACTTCCCAGAATAGATTCCTGCTTCGGATCAATGCCAGTAGATGCAAGTCGTCACCTATCTTACTGCGCGCATTCGACGCTGTACTGCAAGTCATTACCAAAAGTGGCCTTCTCGTTCTCCAAGCGTCGTATGTGCAATTGACAGGTGTCCTCCTTCCGGTTGAGTCTAGAGAACGGCTGCGATCCGATTGGAGGCCTCAGTCCTCGCTCACCTGTCGTGCCTGCACCCGCATTTCGACGCTGAAGAGCAGAGGTTTTGCCCGATCGTCGCTGACGTGTTGCGAAAGAGGCGCATCTCCATTGGCTTCTGCCAATTTGGGTGAGCCCGCCGTATCCGATGCTGAATGGCAGGAGTTTGACCGCTTTAAGATTACTTCTTCCTCCAGCGTCGCATGCGGGCTCATCATCCGTGCATATGCTTACGCGGATTAGCGGGCGCCTTGCTGAGAAGGGGTCTGGAGCGGATACCCGCCATTTCGCTTTTAGTGCGTGACTGAACCACAACAATCTCATTCTTTAATATCCCTCTACTTTCTCCTTTCTCTTTATAGGTAGACTTCACCAAGCTTTGAAGGCGTGAGGCACTGCTCTGGAGACAGAGCAAGCCTCGCTTATTGTATCACGACCTTGATGCATTGTCGGTCTCCACTGCCTGCCGGCGCCTGGCCCGAACATCCATGGCCTGAATAATTGGAGCCACAAAATGCTGCGAAAGGGCGAGGACCCTCCGCTCCAATTTTTTTTCTGCAACGACTTTCCGATCGGACACCGCTTTGCAATGGCAGACCGCTTCCTTTCTCGTGACCAAATAATTTGACTCGCTTCCCCAGTGCCCTAGTATGCGGCGTCGGCATCATTCCTCGCTACCGCTGAGTAAGAACCGAGTCGTCCGCGATGGGGGCCAGACGTCACCAAGCTCCACACCAAGGAATATAAAAGTATGCTGCTCAAAGCCCATGGTTGACATTTGCTTGCCCTGCCAGTCCGTCCATCATTCCTCTCTCCATTCAGCGAACCCTTGGGTTACGAAAAAGGCACCCCAGCTTTGCGTACATCTCTATGGCAGCATCAAGCTATGCATCTCTCCCGTCTTTCTCCGATCCTCATCCTGATCCCCGGAATTTTGTCCCGCCAAGTCCCGCCCAAGCTCCGCGCCTTCTACGATAGCGTCAAGTCCGGTCGCTGTAACGGCTCGAATGTCCTTCAAGGAGGTTTCCAAGACGAGGAGGATGGTCCTAAGAGTATGTATGCATTTGGCTCACCCATTTTCCCTGCACCGTCATCTCCCTATCATCCTACCTACCTCAGTCCCCACGTCCTGATTGAGACCATCTCTTCGCGCGTCCCATAGACTTCTCATACTGCCGCCACCCCCTCGGCGCCGGCAACGGCACCGCAATCTACATCTCCTCCCCCTCGGGCCTCGCAAACATGGACATCGACTGCGACGGCGCCCGCTCCTCCCGCGACGACGGCCGCTGCGGGTCCAGCACCGACACGCAATCCGAGACCCGGTGGAAATCCTACGTGAAGCGGTACTCGGACGGGCAAGTGGATGACCTGGACGCGAACATCGTTCCCTACGTCGTGTTGGGCAACGAGGGAAACTACAGCCCGACGTTTGATCCGAGGAATTACGGCATACAGCCGTTGAGTGTGGTCGCCGTGGTGTGCGGGGAGAAGCTGGTGTATGGAGTGTGGGCGGACACGAATGGGGATGATGGACCACCGCTGGTGGGCGAGGCGAGTATTGCGCTGGCGACGGAGTGTTTTGGGGAGGGGATCACGGGGGATAATGGACATGATGGGAGGGATGTGCTGTACCTGGCTTTTAGTGGGGAGGACGCGGTGCCCCGTAAGGAGGCGGATTGGTCGGCGAAGACGTTTGAGGCTTTTGAGGAGAGCATTGAGGGGGTGGGGGACTCTTTGGTAAGGAGGTTAGGGTAGCGAGTGTTTCTTGATAGTAAGTGAATGCGATCTTTGTTTGCCTCACGAAAGTTCAGAGTCAATCTTGTACCGTGCGGTCGCCAATGTTTTGAAAACCCTCACAGCGCAGCAAACTCTGTCCTTCTGTATTTATTGTTGACGATTGAAGATTGAGTCTCAGTACTTCGCAAAGTCGACTCCACGAGCATCGCTTCGAGGCCACTTTTGCTCACCTTATCTGTAATACGGAGGCGCAATAGATGCATGAATGATTGTTTTCCTCGCCATCACCTGCCCCTGTCTTTCTCCCATCGGCGCTATCACACTCCTCCTTCTGCCTTGCCAGCGGCCATTTCCGCGGCGCACGTTAGAAGAATGGCTCATGGAAAGACTTGCACAATCATTGTCACCGCTCGATGCAGGTTGGGCTTTACAGCTCTACGAACTTTGTTCTTTGAAATGGAAATGTTAATGACTGGGTAGAACGCTAAGTCGAGGTTGCGTTCTAAGGTGAAACGTAGGATCCGAATTGGTTTAGACGATGCAAGACCGCGAAGTTTTGAACAGAATCAGATGACTTGGGTCTGCGGTTGATTTTCATGATTGGAAACGCAGGATTGATAGTACTTTGAACGTCCCGAGAGCTTGTTGGGATTTGGGCAACGCCTCAGAAACTTCCTTACAAGTGAATCACATGTCAAGCCACTCAAGCCACTCAAGCCACCGAGCATCTCGGGGTTTTTAGGAAATTGTTGGCAACCACAAGTGAGTCACCTTTCCAACATTATCACCAACATGCCTGCTATGCTTGTTCTTCTTTTTTGAGACGACAACAATAGCACAGGTTCACTTGTTATCCTTCCGAAGCGCTCTGCGATCATGTCACAATTTCCTGGGCCCTTTCTACCTAATGAAATCCTCCTCAACATCTTTGACCTAGTGGACAACTTTCAGACCCTTGACAGACTGACACAGGCCTTCCCCAATTTGCTGGAAAAAGTCTTGGAGCATCACTTTTATGACCGTGTCCTATCGCTTTTTGCCACCTCCTGGACAACAGAGCTTCGGGAATATGCATACGCGGCCGTCTTAGCAGAGACCAGGGGATGGGTAGAACCCCGTGATATCTTGCCTGATTTACTGGAAGTTGCGAGCCCAGCAACCCTCTTACTCGGTCTGCCGCCAACTCTCGAGATCATACACAAGCTCGCATGCGTGGCCGAAGCCATTGAATTCTTCACCGTCTTCTGCTCCACCCTCTATTTGTCGAATTTCCCCTCCAACAAACGAGCGGCCCTCTCCCAGGGCGAGGCTTTCCGACTCCGGCGGGCCCTCCTGCGCTTCCAACTCTATACGCAATTCTTCCACCAGCCAGAAGCCATCGACGTGTTGGTCTCCGATCGCGACTGGGAAGCGCGCCCCCGATCAGAGGAATATTTCTGGACGAGGTTCACCAGCGTGGAAGCGGAGGAGTGCAAGTGCGTATACGTGTTGCTTGTGAACGCACTCACTCGCGCCCGTCCGATCCCTCACTCAACTGATCCAAGCGTTCAATCACAAAAGTCACGGCAGCGGGGTTTGCCGCTCCTGCAGCCGGTCTTCTGCGGTGCACCAGAAGATATCTCTTCACTGGCTGCAAGCTACGCGGAGAGATTGGTGGACTATGCAGGCACGGGGCTCGAAAAAGTGGATCCACAAGATGCGAACTATTTCTTGCCATATTACAACTTCCAACACCCGGATCTGCTGAAGCAACCAAGGTATCAGCCCTCGGAGGCTCAGCGGGAGAGGAACTTTGGTTATAGAGTGGGGAGGCGGCCGGAAAATAAGTATAGTGGGGGAATGGCTGAGGATAGGAGTCTGCATAGAATGATCGGGTATTGCTTCTGGGATGAAGAGAGAGTGGATTTTCCGCTCGGAGAGGTGATGAGGATAGCATGCAGTAAATGGTAAAGAGGAGAAGTCTCTGCTATATCATACCTCTGCAGTCATCTGGCACTCGCTGTCAACGCAACTACAAAACTACAAATTTTAAGGGAGGAGAGAAGGAAGGAATCTGATTGGAGGCCTCAGTTCAAGCCCTGCAAAGGCAAGTCTTAGCGCGTCTTCCTGTAAACAGTGACGTCATACGAGTATTTACAATGTTTCAGCTGGCAGGCGCAGGAACAAAGTCTCATCACCGCAGTCATCGCAATGTCGCAAAACGAAGATCGGAGTCCAGGGCTGTCACTAGATTCTTCAGTCTGTATCCCTTCCCACCTTCATTTTCCATCCATCCGTGGAAAGCTACGATAGACGCCCATTGACGAAGCGTTCAAGGCTTGAGAGACAATGGCCGACACCGATGATCCAGACATGGCACGAGCAATCGCCTTGTCTCTGGGCGAAGAAGATCCCATCCTGAAGTCTGGTGCAGAACTCATTGATCTGGATGCCGATGATGAGCCAAAGCCCTCAGGTCAAAAGACGCCCGCTCAGCCCGCATCCTCGACCAAGAGCCACAACGATGAGGCACAAAAAGGCGGAGGCCACCACGACACATCCGGCTCATCGACCTCCACGCCTGGAATCTTGGGGATGGCGGGCCTCGACCGCAAGAAAATGGAAGAGGAGCGCCTGGCACGAAAGAGAAAAGCAATAGATCTGGCTCCAGCTGCTCCTCCTGCCAAGAAAAACGTGAAAGCATCATCCAGCACGACATCAACCATACAGACAGCTTCTACTGATACGGCTCCTCCATCGAATCCTGCTGCCCTTCAGTATCCTCATGGCACCGTGAAGAAGACATGGGTTGCCGGCCATGCAAGAGCAGGAGACGACATCAAGCTCGAAGAAGTCCTCCAAGCCGAAGATCTGGACGTTGCCCTCCTCTCCTCCTTCCAATGGGACCTTCCATGGGTCCTCTCCAAGCTGCGCCCAGAGACGCAAGTTGGGCTCGTGATGCAAGCCAAAGACGAAAATACGAAAGACCGCGCCCGAGCAGCGATAGCAACTATGGAGAATCGCACCATCCAATTCTGCTTCCCTTCCATGGACGGCCAAATCCACTGCATGCACTCCAAACTCATGCTACTGAGCCACGTCAACTATCTGCGTATTGCCATCCCCACCGCCAACCTGGTCAAATACGACTGGGGCGAGACCGGCGCGATGGAAAATTCCGTCTTCCTCATCGACCTTCCCCGCTTCTACCCCCGCCAGCGCGTCGACGAGGAAGATTTCCCTCCCTTCGCCAAAGATCTCACCCGCTTCCTCACCGCGCAATCCCTCCCCGCCTCCATCATCGGAAGTCTACGCTTATTCGACTTCGCCGCCACGCGCCCGTACGCCTTCGTCCACACCATCGGCGGCGCCCACATCGGCAGCGCCGCCTACCACACCACCGGCTGGCCTGGCCTAGCCACCGCGATCGGTCGCCTCGGCCTCAACACCGCATCGCCAATCTCATTGGACTTCATCACCTCCTCCGTCGGGTCCCTGAACATCGATTTCCTCACCCGGATCTACACCGCGTGCCAGGGCAGGAAAGCCTCCGCCTCCTCAACGTCGACCAACCCCGACGCAACACAAATACAATCCCGTTTCCGGCTCTACTTCCCCACCCACGCCACCGTCCGCGCCTCCACCGCGCGCGCCGCAGGCACAATCTGCATGCAACGTTCCTACTGGACCAACGACCGTTTCCCCAGAGAAATCATGAGGGATTGTGCCAGCGTGCGACCGGGCTGTCTGATGCATAATAAGATCATCTACGTGCGCCCGGATGGCGACGTGGAGAAGGCGTGGGCCTACGTCGGCAGCGCGAATTGCTCCGAGAGCGCGTGGGGGAACAAATTGGTCAAGGATAAGGTGACCAAAGAGATGAAGCTGAATGCGCGGAATTGGGAGTGTGGCGTTGTGGTGCCCGTGGTGCTGGAGCAGCAGCAGCAGCAGCAGGGGGAGGGTGAGGGAGAGGCGACGGTGGGGAGGGAGAGGGGGACGGGGAAGGGGTTGGAGGTGTTTGAGGGACGGGTGCCGGTGCCGATGCGGTGGCCGGGGGAGGAGTATGGGGGGAGGAAGCCGTGGTTTTTCATGGAGGAAGGGTGAAGTGGATGGGTGGAAGGATGGTAGATAAATGGGGTTGGTTTTACCAATCGCCCTTTGGCTGAAACTTTTGAATGATGGCGAGGCAGAGAGTGAAGCGCCGGCCCTCTACGCTTTGTACAGGAAACAACCACTGCGTCAGGCAATCACACGCATCTTTTGCAGCGAGCTTGCTTTCTGTGGGTAGGTGATCTTCCCACTCTGCCCGCTGTGTCTTGATATAAAGCTGACATGGCTCCAGCGTTGACAATGTGTGTTTACATTGTAGGCACCTCTTCGCGGGAGATCCAACACATGGGTTGTTTTGAAACAAATCCATTGCAATCATCTCCTGGGTCTGGAGCCACCCACCGTCCATACTCTGCGCGCTTCCACCACGCTTCTTCTTCTTTGCCCTTCGCGAGACAATGACCACGGCGATCGGGCTGCCAGTTACTTCGATATATCGATACAATGTACAAAGTCTTTGAAGGGCTGCAATTTTGAACATTCGATCAATAACATCATCAGGTAGGATTTCCCTTGACCAAGAATCCATGTCAAGCTGAGATCAAGACGGGGACTTGAAGCCTCCAAGGAGTAAAGGGAGTAGTTCAACTACCAGCTGATTGGCCGGCTTGAGGCCCTTATAGATTCAGACCCCTTATTGCGGGCCCCGATCTGATGTGGGAGAATAGGGGGATTGGTATGGGCCCTTTCTCCAAAATCATCGGATCCTCCATCTCAGCGTTGGAGACTTGACGGGCACGATCAGGATCGGTTTTCTCACACGTGAGCTTCTTTTGGGTGGTTATGTATATGGCTTTGGATAGACGAACCCGGGTCTCTGCGGTTCCGGGGGGTTCTCAGCATTGGTTCGTGCCGCTGGTATCGTCGACGCTGAGGCCTGGCTACAACGGGCCCATTGTAGTTCATAAACGCTTGACCAGGAACCACCAACGCCGTCGAAGGTCATCACGAGCCAAGGGGCCCTGAGGTGAGCCAATGAAAGACACTTTCACCCCCTCAGATCCTACTATGCATCCGCCGAGAACCGAGAAATTAGTCCGCCAAAAAGACAAGCGACGTGGTCTTTTGGGTGGAAGATCTGTGATGAAGCCTTCAAGACAAGACTCCATCAGACTTCTAGGTCATCACAAGCCCGCCGACGCGTGCCGCTCCAAGATCCCCGCCCCCGTCACTTTCCCTAGCCAGGCGAGCCGCTCCCGGAACCATCGCTGCTGGTTGCCGTCTACCATCGGCTCCGCGATGTTGCACGCGATGGAGAGCGGCCAGATGGCCAAGCTGGCTTGCGAGGGGTTGGTGGTTCCTTGCTTGATAACGCTGAGGGTTGTGGTGGTGTTGGGCGGCGTTTGGGGATTTCCCCAGCATGAGGGTAGACTCGCAGCGAGACTGTCGGCCATTCGCTGGGAGTGGATGGTGTGCTCGAGCTGCGCGTGGTAGTGCTTCGAGCCTATGAAGGGATCTGGGCGGGGCCGTAGCGCGAGCAGCGATAGGTGGATGGTGCTGAGGAGCAGGCGGTAGGCGAAGTGTTGGGACCAAATGGCGGCGTGGCTAGGTGCGGAGAACGTGTACTGGGTGGTGGGGGAGTAGGAGAGATTGCGGGAAAGGGCATCTGGAGATGCTTTTGTCTGTTGGTAAGACCATTCTGGAGGGAAGTGGGCTGCACGGCCTTGCAGAGCGTCGTCGAGGCTGCGGGCTTCGGCCTCCAGATTGTCGATCCTTTGGAGGTCGTCGACATCGGACTCGTGATCCGCTTGGGAAGGAAACGGTGCAGAGACGGCGGCGTTGAGATTGACAAGCCGAGCGATAATTCGATCCCGTTCGAGGTCATCGTTTGCTTCACCGAATTGAGCGCCGTCGAGCATCCATTCCGGCAGGGGTAGGCTTCGAAGCATGAACAATTTGATCAGCCCTCGTCTCGTGTTCCTGATGATTGAAGTCGTCGGGCGAGTAGGTCCGAGATTGTCGTGCCAGAGCTTCAATATCGCCGTGGCTCCATCGTAGTGGGAGAACGACGGGGGTGACTTGGATGTCCAGCAATACACGGAACTTTCATACCGAGCCATAAGCGAGACGGCGACCAAGTAGGCCTCAAAATCTCGTTCGTTCGAGCTATCGAGACTGCCCGCCTGTGCGATGCGCCCGCGCGCCATATGCAGGAGGCGGGAGTACCTCAACGTAGCCTGCACAGCAGCTTGCGAATGATGATGGGTCCGCGAGAAGACAGCTAAAGCCAGCGAGGAAAGCGCGAGGTCGACCATCTCGCACGTCTTGCCGGAACGAGCCCATGCAGCGACAGAGCCGGAGAGCGTGCCCTCGCCCGCCGCATTGGGTACGTCGGGCAATGTCTGGATGTGGCATTGCAGGTAGTATCCCAACGCGCGTGTCTGCAGGTCGATCTGCGGGCTGCCACGTGAGATGGCCAGGCTGGAGCGGGGACCCCTCGGCCGCTTGGCCTTGCCGCTCGCGAACCGATTCTCGACGTGAAAGGCAAAAGTCACGCGAGGGTTGGTGACCTTGCTGTCGAGGCAGATCCGTTGAGATTTGGTGCAGCGCTGACAGACCGGCCGAGCTCCGTCACACTGGTTTACAGAACTAGCATGAGCTCATCATTTTTCTTGGAGTTTCTGAAGGGTTTTGGTATGCTTGCCTTGATTCGTCGGAGCTTGCATGTCTTGCACGCGGTACTACTACTCATAGGGCCCATTGCTGTTCCAAGGGGCCGAATAGACGGGGATCTCGCTCTGATCAAGTCGCTTGCTCAAGCCAGTCTCGCTCAGCTCCCGAACGAAACATCACTCTGTCCCGCAGCAAGGTATTCCTGGGAGGCAGTGAGATACTCCGTTTTGGGAACCCGTGAAGTCATACGAGTAATCGGATTGGTCAGCCACAATGAGCAAGCTAGACCGAATCAGGTAATACTCAGCCGACGGAAGTCGAGCTATTCCGGTGCCGAGACGGGTTTAGGCCATCCGAGGATCCGTGGGATCAATGGATTTGCCCATCAGCAGATGTATCCCTATCTGGAGAAACAGACCCGAGTGTTGGAGCTTTGATATGTAGGTACTGCAGGCGATTGCGGGTACGCGTCACTGAGATTGATAATCTCGGCGTTTGACTATCCAATTGGCAATATGAGTGGGTTGCCAGTAAGACCGAGTGTCCGGCTGAAAAGGGGTACAAAAGATGCTATTGTCCACTATATCGCTATCATTTAGATCAACTACAGAGCTGCACCGCCACACTCAGCTATCTGCTATTTCCCCTCATCGTGACTTGAGATATCTAGCAAGTCGTACTTTCACCACAAGACTAGAAAAATGTCAACGTCAATGAAACCGATCAAAGTCTGGGGCGAAGGCGGTCCCAACCCTCCCAAAGTCGGCTTCGTCCTCGAAGAGCTCGCTCTCCCCTACGAAATTGTGAGAGTCGCCATGAGCGATGTCAAAGGCGCCGAATACGTTGCCATCAACCCCAACGGTCGCCTCCCCGCTATCCACGACCCCAATACCGACATCACCCTCTGGGAATCCGACGCCATCCTCGAATACATCATCGAGCGCTACGATACCGACCACAAGCTCAGCTTCGCACCGGGGACACCGGAGTACTACTACACCAAGCAGTGGTTGTTCTTCCAGGCGTCCGGGCAGGGGCCTTATTACGGCCAAGCGGTCTGGTTCAGCAAATACCACCACGAGCCGCAGCCAAGCGCGCTGAAGAAGTACGTGGATGAGATCAGTCGGGTGACCGGGGTGTTAGAGGGACAGCTGGCGAGGCAGAAGGAGAAGTTGGGTGGGGCGGGCGATGGGCCGTGGCTGGTGGGCGACAAGTTCTCGTTTGCGGATCTTGCGTTCCTCCCCTGGCAGACGATCGTATCGGGAGGATTCTTTGGCAAGGAGAGTTTTGATCCGGAAGCGTTTGGACTTGTGAAAGAATGGCTTGGGAAGATGATGGCGAGGGAGACGATCAAGAAGGTACCCATTATGCCTACTCATTGAGGTGAGGAGGATGAGATTGAGGCCGAGCCAATGCAGAATAGTGGGAAATAAGCAGTAAACCATATTTCAACATTTTATGTGCAGCAGAAGCATCCAGATATTTCCCTCGATAGCGACCCTGTTTCAAAGCCATGAGAGACTGTTTCTTTCTTCAGCATAATGTGTCTGAGTACTCCCATTATGCGAGTAGAAAGCGATTGGCAGAGCTTACATCCTATTCTCTAAAATACCGATCTCAATCTCAGTGACCAATGAGGAGGGGCTCTACCATCGGCCTTTCGTCTCCCGAAGCATCTAAGTTCAAGGTCTAATCCTTGCAGCTACACTTGACATGAAATCTGCAAGCATGTCTCCTCCATCCACAATGATAAGATCTCTGAATCTCCCGTCGAGCATCAGCGTGTCCATCTCGAAACTCACGTAATCAGACAACATCCTCCTTAGAGGCTCTTCTCCGTGTAACGGATTCACAGTATTGTCGTACACATAATTCAGAAGATCTAGCACATCTATGGTGCGCTCCAGGTGCAGCTCAAATACTGTGAGCACAGCATGGAGCTCCTCTAACGCCAGTGTCTTCAGCTCTTGAATATCTTGGGCGTCCGCAAAAACATAGAGCTGGGCGTGGCAAAGGAAAACATCTGTGTACTTTTCCCATGCGTTCAAATTTCTCCTTGGCGGTGAAGTGTAGATGGCAACCCGTCGGACAGAGGGTTCGCGGCTGTAGAAGGCTTCCCTAACATTCTGACGTAGCACAGACGCTGGCTTCTGATCTTCGTAGCCGTCACAATCCCCATCATTTTCATCGTGAACACCAATGCCTTCGGAATCTTCTGGTGTATCCTCATATGCGACCGAAGGTTGGATGGGTGCCTCAGCAGCGTCTTCATCCGCGCACGCCTCCTCCGGCGGCTCTCCATAGATTGCCTCGTCTTCCGTCTGCAACTCCACCGACGGCAAAGGCGGAGTATAGAATCCTTTCGTGGCCCACTCCAAGAATCGGTCGAACGTCGCGGGCGTCACTCCCTCAAGGGTCGCGTACCCTTGGCCTTTCTCCTTCATATTCAAGGTGATGAGACAATTGAGTGGGGAAGATAAGCTTGCAATCAGACCAGTAGAGACATAGAACATTCGACCTTGTATAACAAATGTAAAGGTTGGTGTGGTGAAATAACTGCTGTTGTCTGCAATCAGCAATCTTCGGCGGGTCGGCAGGTATACCTCTTACCCTTCGCGGTCTTCCATGTTGAAAGATTTGCCGTACGAAAGAGTCGCTTCAGAATGATGTATACCTGGGCCTGATCACTCCGTTGTACGATAAAAGGAAGTTTCAACAATACGGTTTGAGTATGGTAAAGAGGATTACCTTCTATGTTTTCCAACCACTACGCGTTGGTGACAATGCGTGAACGGATTTGTTTGTCCGCGTGATAGATGACGACACTAAGCCTGCATCTTTCCGACACATGATCATAGTATGATGTCAACCTTTGACATCTGTGAAAGATAGTAGGCAGAGGGTGAACGGTTGTCTCTCTTCCCTCCCGAAAATGCTGTGTCAGAATATTCAGCTTCCATTCGCCGAGTAATAGCCAGAGAAAATATGCTGTGCATGAGAGACAAGTAGCACCGAGCACTGCAAAGCTCATTAAGCTGAGAGCCCGTCAGCTGCATCAGCTGGATTTGCTTTGAGAGTCAATTGCAATGTCAAGATTGACGATATCGCGACGAGTATCGATGCAAAGGTTATGAGATCTAATCCGGAAGCAATTCAAAGAATCTGATGAAATATCTAGCACGCTTCTCCCACAGGAGACGTTTCACGCCTCCACCATGTTTCGAGACAACAAGCTCTCCCAGTGACGCGAATCCCCATCTATCAAGACTTGATCCTCTTCAACACACTCGACATGTAGTCGGTAAGCATGTCATCACCGTCTTTCATCAGGTCTTTGAATCCCCCGTCAAGCATCAACGTGTCCATCTCAAAAGCAACGTAGCTTGCCAACAACTCTCGCAAAGGCTCCTTCCCAGAATCAGGAGACTTTGTCTTGGCGTAAGAATAGCCCAAGAGCGCGATAATATCCCCAGTTCGCTCTTGGTACAGCGTGAATGTCGCAAGCACCGCGTGCAGCTTGTTGAGTGCGAGAGCCGCCAATCCTTCAATTTCGTTTTGGACGGCAAATACGTACAGCTCAGCGTGGCAGAGAAAGACTTTGGTATAGTCTTCGCCGGCGTCGAGGTTCTTCCTTGCTGAGGTCTCATTGTTCGGTGTTGAAGGCATAGGTAAATTGAGACTGCAAAACGCTTTCTTCAACTTGTCCCGTTGACTTGGCACTGGCTCAGGCGGACGAATAACAGTCGTTTCAACTCCTCCGAACGACCTCTTAGTTGACATTTTCTTGTATCTCTTTTTAGCTCCGTAAACGCCCAAATCCATGTCCGGCATTGCTGGCGACTGTGTTCGTTCATCTTCAATGACCGGCATATTCGGCTCCTTGTCCTTGCATATGGTAGCTCTTGGGGTGTGCTCAGTCTTCCCTTCCACTTCTCTTTCAACCTTTGAGTCTGTCGTCGGTGAGGGCTGTGTGTAGTAGCCTCGGTAGGCCCACTCCAGGAAGCGATCAAAAGTCGCAGCGCTGAGATCTTTAGAGGAGAGGCAAGGGTCCCGCTGCTTCCCTGGTCTGTCTGTTTCCTTGATGAGGTCCCCAAGTCGCTTGGATAGTTGTGAGATGAGCCCAGGGTGGTAATAGAACGTCTCTCCTTCCACAATGAGGGTGGATGGAGCTGAGGTGAAGTAGCTGTTATGCAACGCATTAGTCCAACCAGTCTCCATAGTGGGCGTCACAATACCTATTGCGTTCCTCCATCTCTACAGACGGTTGACATACGTCTTGGCTTGAGCTAACAAGAGTATGTGCCCTAATCCCAAACTTCAGAAAGAACGGGTGACGTTTTGGATGAATAATATGAAGAGCAGGTAAGTCCGGCCAAAGCAAACAAACACGCGGCCCTCCAGCTATCATACGTCAATGACGTGATGGCTCGCGTGTGACACACTTCTCATGCAGGCAAGCGAAATGTGACAGCGGAGCAAACAAAACACCTCCCATGCTATCATCATCTAGGGTCTCTCGGGTTGTGAAAATTGCTGATGCCTTTTGGGGTGAGTGAGATGATCAAATTTAAAAGGCCTTCTTTCCAGGTCATTTGATGTCTTCGAAGCTTCACATCTCATCTGGCAAAATCACATAGTCGACTTCAATTTTGAAACACCAGCTCTTTGACCGCATGCATACAGATCTCGAATGCCCCTCACCCTCACAACGCATATCAGGCTTTGAGCCTCATCATGACCTGCATCATATAGTCCTCCAGCATGTCGTTGATGTCCTCCTTCACGAGCTCTCTGAACGATTGGTCCTGCATCAGAATATCCATCTCGAAGCCCAAATAATCCTTCAACATCCCAAGCAAAGGTTCCTGACCTGCCAGTGGTCGTTGGATATTGCCATACGCGTAGCGAAACAACGCCTCAATCTCCCCAGCTCGCTCCATGTGGAGATCGGATATCGCGAGTACGGCGTGAAGCTCTTTGAATGCCAGGTCCTTCAACTCTTGGATGTCATACTTCCCTGCGAAAAAATACAGTTGCGCGTGGCAGAGAAGAATGTCTGTGTAGTTCTCGCTGGCGTTGAGATTCTTTCGACGCGGCCCCATTTGTCCAGCTGCCGACATACGGTTGTAGAATTCTGCTCTCAATCTCTTTCGCATGGAGAACTCAGACCTCTCCCACTCATTTAAGTCCACGTCCACGTGCCATTCGCTGAAATCTGGCTTCACGGTCTTATTCATTTCTTCTAGAAGTGCCCAGTTTGTCAGATACACTTCCTCGGAAACCGGGTCGGAACCTATTCCTAGCTCTACTGAAACTGCTGGGTCTTCGCCCGCGCTCTTCTTCTGGGCTATCGGATCTATGGTCGGTTCTGGAGGGGTATAAAAGCCTTTGTTCGCCCATTCCAGAAAGCGATCGAAGGTTGCAGGAGTCACATCCTTCAGCTCAGCAAAACCCTGCTCCTTTTCCTTCATGTCGAGACTAATGAAGCAATAGAGCGGTGTGGACCACCGTTCCATCAAGCCGGCATGCACAAAGAATGTCTGGTCGTCGACTACATATTTGAAGGTGGGCGTGTTGAAGTAGCTGGAGCCTCACTTTATTAGCGACCCTCCGAAGACAACGCGGTATCGCAAATGCAGCTGACCTATCGCGTTTCTCCATTGTGGTTGACTTCTTGGAATCAGGAGCTGGTTTCACTTCTGCCTGGTCTGACATCGCGTCCGAATGATTGAAGATTTGCTTGGCTGAGGGGATGGTCGATGTGATGGACGGGGTTGGTGCAAACAAAATTTCAGGAGCAACAAACAAAGAAATCACCCGCCCTGCAGTGACACTACAAATCTGGAGCAACGGCTGTTCGTCCAACACTAAAGTGGCGTGGACTAGCGCGAGATCGAGCATCAAACTGCTGAACCTCAACACAAAATCAGACACTTGGGGTGGCGGAACAGCTGACACGTCGTATGATTGGACAATCATGCAAGCATTAAGATATGACACGGACGTTCAACAGCCGAAGCAAAGTGCTGCGGATTAGATGTAACACTGATGTATACATCCTATCACTGCCGGGGTATCGAGATAGGACATAGGAAGGCAGGAGACCACGCCTCGACATTCTTTATCTGACTCGAAGCCAGAATGTCAGTGAAAGAGGGTTCGCGCTGTTATACTTTACTGGGCAGAAGAAATTGCAAGTAGTCAAGCTTTCCCTCGATCCGATTTGCTAACATTGGAGTGCAAAGATGGGCTGAATTAAGTTTCAGGGGATGTAATCGGAACCCTTGCCTTTCACCGATACCATGAAGAGGAGCGACCATATTGAATCGTTGGCTGTGCCTGGTGATGACCTTGGATCACGGCCGAATTCTCTTCATCACCACTGACATGAAGTCTTCGAGCATATCCCCACCATTCTCCAACATCGCTTCTCGGAATTCCCTATCACGCATCAGTACGTCCATTTCGACCCCCACGAAATCGGTAAGTATCCCTCTCAAGCTCTCTCCTAGCCGGCACTGTCCACTATTCGCATACGCGTACCGGAGGAGCGAGACGACATCTCCAGTCCTTTCTTGGTAGAGGTCGAAAATCGCAAGTAAAGCATGTAGCTCATCCAGCGCCAGTGCTTTTAACTCTTGGATGTCATGGAGATCCGCAAAGACATACAGCCGAGCGTGGCAGAGGAAGACCTCGGTATAGTTCTCGGACTTGTTGAGATTCTTGCGCGGCGGCGGAATGTCAATATGGCCGCGTCTTTCCATGCGACTATGGAAAGCTTCCCTCATGCTCTCACGCCTTCTGGACGTGGACTCTTCCATGCCAAGAGAACTCGTCTTCCAGGGTTTCTTCTTGCTCTTTTTAACGCCCGAGCTGGTTCCGAAACCTCCCCAATTATTGTCAATCTCTTCTTCCACTGGGGCTGCCTCAGGAATCGGATGTCCCCACATTACCTGTAACGGTGGTGGTGGAGGATTAGCTTCTTCTGCGAACGTCTCGACTGCTTCAGGAGGTGGCTCTTCCGATTTGCGTTCCGCATGGTCTTCAACCTCTTTTTCGCTCTCCAGATCTATAGATGGCGGTGGAGGTGTGTAATAGCCTTTGCTAGCCCACTCCAAGAAACGATCAAACGTCGCGGCGGTCTCATCCTCCAGGACGGCGTACCCCTGTTGCTTCTCCTTCATTTCTAGATTGATCAGACGGTCAAGGGGCTTGGACACATGTGCGATGAGCCCAGAGTGAGCATAGAATGGCTGCTCTTCAACAATGAATTTGAAGGGAGCGGACATGAAATAGCTGATGTCGCAAAGCATACATCAGTATCCAGCCAAATACTAGCGGGCGCCGAAATACCTGTTGCGTTCCTCCATTGCTTCGACTGGTCCCATCACCATGCGCGAACAACAAAAGTCGAGTGCCAACTTTCTATGAGATGTTGAGAGTGAAGAACATGATATGAAAAGCAGCTTGAACAAAGTGAAGCAAACAAATGCACGGCCTTCTGGCTGTCACATTCTAAATACAGTAGGTCTGTCGATGGTGGGATGGCTTGCATCTCGCATGACCCCACTCATGCGGGTGAAACGAAATGTGATAGCCTTTCAAGGCTCTCATTTGCTGAGACTCACTGTCACTTTGACAGTGACAGAATGACTCATCATGTGAGTTCTTCAACATCCAGAAAATACCGTTCTCAATGCAGAGACGACCGAAAAAGCACCAACGAAAATATATAATGCATACTATTGTAGATAATTACAACGCCTCGGAAGGCCGACTTCCCAAGAGCTCGAGATATCAAGTTGAAGCTGTGATGATGTTGCATGGGAAAACACACTCCTCATATCACTCTGATCAAAGGCAGCATCGTGTATGCTCATACACTATGACCTCTGGATAAACACGAGCGCAAAGACGTCCAGGAAATCGCAGTGTCTCGTACAGCAAGAAGTTGAAATTGCGTGAGTAGATGCTACGACCTTTACAGATGATCAAAGTGACCCTATCTTGACGAATTGCGAGGTTCAGAGGCCATAGGTTGATTCTTCTTGTCTGCACTACGAAAATCACGGATCAACATGAAAGACAAAGAAGGTATTTCGACCGTGCATGGGGCCACAGAGGAGCCCCTTGAGAATTTCAAGAAAGAACCATCGGTCGCATTGTCCTCGAAATGAACCTCCTCTTACTCTCTAAATGAGGTTTTGCCCGACCTTGTCGTCATGTCAAGAAACTCACAGTGCACAATTTCCACCTGCTTGCAAGTCTGATAATTGACCGACGAGGCGCGCTGTACACATCGATCATCACACTTCCAGACTCACCTCCCACTGAGGACTCAACAATGCACGTATCAACCTGCCTACTCACCCAACTCGCTCTCACCACCACCTCCCTCGCTCTCCACACTTGAGGCATCAAAGACTAGCCCTAGATCGGAGAGTTCATATCCAATACCTGCAACGGCGGCCCCATCACCAAAGCCACCCTCTCGAGACGACGGAGACGCCTACAACCCCGGCTCCTCCGGCACCACGAACGCGCGCCCCAAAATCAAAGGCAGCAGCTGCGTCATCTGGATGCCGGCGCTTCCAGACGATGAAGCCAGCGCAATGGGAATCTCGTTCGGCACGGGCTCGAGACGTGATACTGCATTCGATATCTATATAGGCGCCGTGGACCATCAGTGTGATGACACAGGGTTTGTCGGGACTGTGTTCGCGAATGGGACAGCGACGGGGGATTTGGCGAAGTCGGAGGTGAAGCACGGGGGGTCCGGGGTGTGTTTGGTGCTGGATGATACGTTGAAGGATATGACTATGATCAAGAAGCATGCATCAGTAGGGGGCTTCGGAGTTGGCTGGGAGTGATTTGCGTTGATTTAAGCTTCTCATAGGTAGAGTAGGACATGAGGCTTTCTTGGGGCGTTTGCTGGCTTGGACGAGTTTGAGGGCTCCTTGGGCTACCAGCGCAAAATGGCATGTGGCTTCACATCGCGCCTTGATATATGCAACGTTGTGTTTCAATCCCATGTCCGCCGTTCGTACTTGCCTCTCTTGACCCAATCGAGCTAGATCTGTTGGGGTTTAGTGCGGTGTGTCATTCTTCTTGTAACGAGCAAGCCTCACAAGTAACGTCCTTTCCCTAGTCAGTGGTTTCCTCTTCCTCTGCATGTCCTCATTTGGTTGGTGTAGCAGCGCGGTTTGCATCCTCTGAGCTCCACTTTGATTGAAAACGTCATGCTTTTCATTGATTGAGACCGCTCTATCGTGGCATACGGCATTCGTGATACTTCTTACACTGCTAGACCTCTGTCTAATCCACCTCCAGAACGCCCATCTAATACCAATGCACTATCGATATTATGACCCAATTTTTCATATGATACAGACAATTCCAAAACGGCACGATCTCCGGTCGTTCCTTTCATTGTCTTCGGGTACACAACTGGTGATCCTAGAGTATGTCCTTCCTCTCCATGTCACTCTCTCGCAGTATCCTCTCTCTTGAGTCATATTCGTCGCCGCCTTTGGCCACGCCGATGGTGCCATGATGGTGCACCGCATGCTGTCGGCTTCTTTCATCCAAGGGAATGGATGCTGGGGGAGGATATGAATGCTCCCTGCCATAGAGTGCCTTTCTGGGCCCATTCGAAGGCTTTTGGGCTGCCTCTCCGCTCGGATACGTCTTGTTTCGACGGCTGGTGAAAAAAGATTTGAAGGGTGCCAGACTGCTGATGATGACGGCCACGGAGGCTTCGATCTGAGACCACAGATTCAACCACGAGGTCTCCGGATGTGCATTGGCCTGTTCAGTGACCACGATGCGTATCACTGCGAAGATCATGATGACGACACCGAGACTGAAGACTGCACCAAGCGCGAGTTTTTGCGTCATGGGAAGGCGGACACGCAGAGCGAGATAAAGAGGGAGGGCAATGACTGGCACGAAGATGATCAGCAACATTGTACAAGCGGCAGCTGTGACTACGGAGTTGAGTGGGATTAGCTTACTGAGGCCGTCTGTGATGATATCCACGCAGGTACTGAACCTGAGGCTGACTAGGGACCGATAGAGATTGATAGGCGCTTCGCAATCTCCAATCACAAAAGAGGAGCAGGAAACAGGATAGGTGATGACGGAGCCAATGTACGATAATGTGGTGATGACGACGGTTGCCCACCATGCCCAGCGACACCATTTAAGCCCATTCGTCAGTCGTCGATAAAATGCAAGGAAACACGCTGTGGCACTTTGGTCAGATGACTGGATCGTGGTTGGGTCCATGAAGCCTTCTTACCTTTAACGCTCCAGATGCAGGACCAAAAGAGAAGCGTCATTGCGAATTGAAGCTTCAAATACTTCGAGGCATCCGGCATGAAAGTGAGGGTCGGTAGCTCCAGTCCAGCTCCGACATTCAGGACTTCATACATTGTTGGGATGGCGAGAGTCACCGAGACGGACAAGCCCAACAGCAAGACCAGGGACAACGTTGCCCATGCGTCATCCCAATACAATCGCCGTGATACCATCAACCGGACAGCAATGCGAGCACAATAGAAGACAACGGAGACCCCGAAAAGTGCCCATGTCGCCGCCTTGAGGGTGGAATGTCAGCAGTGTTGTTTCTCACCGGGTGGGATAATCCCAGCTTACCCGGAGCGATGCTTGTGTGATTTGCGGAGCCTCCTCTTTTACACGTTCCGGCATGATGACTTGCAGGAACTCCGCGCAATGATGCAAAGAAATGGAGGATCTTCCCGTCAGCTTCTTATTGTTCCTGGCATCAACTGCTGACAACGCCGACCCCACTCATAATCATGCTCTGCAATGGCGGCCTGGTTGAGGGGAGGTTGCAGTGTTATTAAGAGGTCTCTGGCGAGGGTCAGCACTATTAAAGACTGCGAATGATTATCGTGCGGTTGGCAGTTGGCACCATCGACCACGGCGCTGTGCCATTCGTTAGTCGACACACATGCGACCAGGATGACCAAATGCCATCCACGTTGTCCGTGGAACTATCCATCAAGACTAATGATTGTGGCTACCTCTAGCACCCGTCTAACAGGTACACTATGATTGGAAACGGCCAAGCGTCAAGCTTTCAATATGTGCCGTTGGTGCGCATCTTTTCGACCCCCTGGGCCGGCTTGGGTCCATGGCTCAATCCTGCCGGCCGTCAATAATGAAGCTTCTTTCGCCATCATGATCGAAATTGCCCGAGTGATGACGCTTCAGATATTCAGAGATCCGAATGACAAGTGGCGGTAGACATTGCAGAAGTCACCCTGACCTGAAAATATGCAGCAAATAGCAATGGATTCCAACCCTCTGGAATCCCCAAGCGAACTTGCAGACTGGACATCATTAGAGACAGCGCTAAGGCTTCAAGAACTCAAGATTATGTCATGGCGCCGGCCCCAGGTGAAGGGCCGGATTCAATAGCAACGCTATCCCTGACTGGGGAAATCTCGAAGGCACATCGCTGCTCCGGGACTATCGGGACCAGACTAGATCCAGTTTCGGCCTTGTTGGTCATTCAGACTATTGCACGGCAATTACAGATTGCCATGTGAAGAATGCCGTGGGTTGGAGCCCCCCTTTTCCGTGCATGATCACACTTATCACCCTTGGAAGACTGATTTTCGCTTGGCATGGAGGTCTCAATTCACACTATGGTGGAGTTTTTATCCCGGGAGCGCATCCGAACCAGTGGCTCTGCCGGTCAAGCTCCGCTCAATTGAATCGGTCTGGGAATACGGAATGCGAAGGTGGCATGTTTTCGCCCCATCGAGTGTGTTCTAAGCGAGGCCATCATTCGCCCACCTTATTTCCCATAGAGGCACTCTGCCCCGCATGGAGCGACCACTTCAGCACACAGCGAAGATCTTCTCAAGGATTTGTCAGTGCAGCCATTATCGACCATGGCTGTTGAGACGGGGAGGGAACACGCGGGGAATTCGTATTGCGACTGTCTGATTCCGCACTATGCTCAGCGGTAATCGATCGCTCATTACCATCTAAAGACAGTCGGCACGCAGCAAGCATGCCGGTCAACCGTGTGACCGGTACCGGAGCCGAGCTGCCAAACACTCAGATCTTGCATATTCCACAGCTCGCAGCACCTTCTCTGACTGAATCTGACTGAAGGCTTGAACAGCGTATTGCCACGCTTGCGCAAAAGAGCCCAGACAGATTTCGCTCTTGATGATTCATGTCGTCCCACGTTCATGACAAGATAGCAATCGCCCGCGATTTCGCAGTGGTTTCTACAACCACCCCCCAACCACGTCGTAATTTGCCGAGCGAGTCAGAAGCGGGTCCCCATCCATGGACCTGGATCGGCTTTAGGGTTCGAGGCGGCCCAAAGCCAGGGCAACGTGCAAGACAGGATCAGGCCAATGGACGAGCACGCTACGGAACAGCTATACTACCTCAGGTTACAGGGCTCCATTAATCCTGGAGAGGCCGCTCGCGGAATAACATCATCTTGCATGCGTACCATGCGCCCATGAGGATTCTCGGCTGTAACCCCAGCTTCCCAACATCTTCACCTTCCCAAATTAGGAACGGGAAGAGGAGATTCCACGGATTTGCATGATGGATTTGCCTCCGAAATGGCGAGACTAACACAAGCTCTATGTTTTGTTTCTCCCAAAAGGTCGTATGAGTGAGGATAGAAGGTCATTTCTTCCTTCACACGTCTGCTGGAGGTAGATGCAGCCAAAAAAGTACCTCTTATCATTGTCGCGTCACATTCGTTCCCTCAACAAAGCATGGCTCCTTCCAGACTCTCGATTCTCTCAGCCCTGCTGTACGGATTGGCGAGGCTGAGCTCCGTCAATGCAGCTGCAGCTATCCCGCAAAATGCGAATGTGGACAATCCTAGCGTGCAGGGAGACACGTCCAGCCTCCCTTCAGAAAGCAAGGTCGCGTCAATGGTCCAGCAGCAGCCAATCTGTTGCGACGCTCTCTCATTCTTCCTCAAAGGCAAGGTCTTCAAGAGCTCGGCGTCTCAGTATGAAGCCTCGCTCCAGAGCTACTGGAGTCAACAAGAGCAGCAAGTCCAGCCAAGCTGCATCTTGATCCCTCAAACCGTCCAAGATGTTCAGCTCAGCACCTTTCTGTTGAGCGTCGCAGCCAAATACATCCCCAACGGTTGCCCGTATGCCGTACGAGGAGGAGGGTGAGTCGCCATTGATATTGGTGTTTGCGCACCATCGCGCAATGGCATGCTGATGTTGGAAGATAGACATACGCCGTGGGCAGGCGCCGCGAACCAACAAGGCGGGGTGACGATTGATCTGTCCAAATTCAGCCAACTCGACATCTCCAAGGATCAAAAGCAGATCAGCATCGGGGCAGGGAGACGGTGGGAAGACGTATATCTGAAGCTGGATGCTCTAGGACTTGCAACATCAGGAGGCCGTGTCGCTTCCGTCGGCGTCGCAGGCCTCACTCTCGGAGGAGGCATTTCCTTCTTCTCTCCTCGCTACGGTCTCGTCTGCGACAATGTCATCAACTTCCAAGTCGTCCTCGCGTCCGGCAAACTCGTCAACGCCAATGCGCAAACGAATCCCGACTTGTTCAAAGCTCTGAAGGGCGGCTCCAACAACTTCGGCGTGGTCACCCGGTTCGACATGAAGCTCTTCACTCAAGGCAAATTCTGGGGCGGCTTCATCGGCCAGGACATCTCCACCCGCCAGCAGCAGTACGACTACTTCGTGACCTTCGCCTCCTCCAAGACCTACGACCCCTACGCCGCCCTCATCATGAGCTTCGCCTACACCCTCTCCACGGGCTGGTACATCGCCTCCAACTTCGAGTACACCAAGCCGCAAGCCTACCCGGCCACCTTCAAGAACTTCACCGACCTGCCCCAGACCTTCAACACCATGCGCATCTCCAACCTGACCGATTTCACCGTCGAGCTGCTGGGCCGCAACCCGCCGGGGTCCCGCGAGCTCTTCGTGACGGCCACGTTCAAGAACGACGCCGCCAGCATGGCCCGCTTCTTCGACATCGCCAACGCCACCCTCGACCCCTTCAAGACCACGCCCAACCTCACCGTCTCCCTCTCCTACCAACCCTTCCCCCAGATCGTCACATCCAAGGGCTTCGCTGCCGCGGGGAACCCCAATTCGGGCAACTCCCTCGGCATCGACGCCACCCGCGGCGACCTCACCAATGTCCTCCTTACGGTGCAATGGCAGGACCCCGCCGCCGACAAGAACATCAACGACTTCGCCACATCCTTGTTCCAGAAGACGGAAGATGCCAACAAGAAGGCCGGGACGTATGATCCCTACCTCTATCTCAACTACGCGTCGCAGCAGCAGGATCCCATTCAGGGGTATGGGCAGGCTAGCGTGCAGTTCCTGACGGGCGTGAGCAAGAAGTTCGATCCCTTGCAGGTGTTTCAGAGGTTTGTGCCGGGGGGGTTTAAATTGCAGAAGAGTGGGTTGGTTTGAGCGGTGTGCTGGTTGCGCACGCTTACGGTGGGGGAACCGCGGGAGGGGAGGGGTGCGCGCCTTCACCGGAGATGAAGAAGGGGTAATGGGAAGGGGGCATGGAAAAGCAGGCATCGATCAATTTGCATCATCATCATCATCTGGGCGGTCCAAAGTCATATCCTTGGTTTTCTTTGTCGATGATACCCCAACCAGCCACCATCACTCCATTCATTTTCGCATGGTTGCGTATTACTAGTATATATATGAGAATTTACATAATATCTGTATATAGAAGACCCACCTAATAAATCAGGAGTGAGAAATGAAGAGAAAGTTGAAGAGAAGCTCTGAGGGTTTGCGTGTCCGTGCATCTCGCGATTTCTTTTCATTTCCTTCTTTGCAAGGCCGGGTTTGGAGTTGGTGAGGAAGATAGTACAATGTCGTGCTGGGATTGGGGGATGGATAGGCATGCTGGAGGTTGGATAAATGTGTACGTGTGATTCGGGCGGATTCAGAAGGGAGCGGTAGAAATGTGGTGGTGGGGCGGCGGCTGTGATCTGGAGCAAGGGTTACTGGGCGATGGTGGCATCGTGCTGGGAATTTGGAGTGCAGTGGGGGGAAACGTGATCAGGATCTGGAAGCCGAGAAGACCTTCTTGCCAGTCTCCATCGCGTAAGGGTCAGCTGTCGTTTGGGTTGTTTGGGAGGTGTGTGCAAAGCTCGCAAGCCGGGCAGGCTTGGGAGTCAACCGATCCCGTGGTGGAGCTTTCAATCGTGTCATTTGTATGTGATCGAAGACTGAACCTCGGCCGTCTGTAGGTCCTGTTCTACAATGATTCCAAGCATGATTCCAGACATGATGCCAGACATGATGGCAGCAGTGAGGTCCCCCTCGTCCCCAATTAGTTGTGATGGCTTCTCACCCCCCTCGTGGCCCTTGCTGACACCGTATGCCTTCTTGGACGTGTGGTGCTGCTTGAGAGCAGTCTTGAGAGCAGTCTTGAGAGTGGGCCCCTCACAGTCCACCCAGGCTTTGCGTCAAACTCGGCTTCAGATTGTATTGGACGTGAAGTCTTTTCTTTCCGTGTGCCTTGGGCATTGACTGTAAGGACATCCGTGCAGATGATGGTGCCTTATCCTGTGATGATTGATTCCTGCAGAGATGTGCTCACTGGTTCCAAGGCCGGCAGGGCAATATCCTCTCTATCTCAATCCTCAGACTCCCCTCGGCGTTTCAGCTTTTCCAATCGATCAGCAAGTACTCATCTCACTTCACAGCCGCTTCGCGACGACGGCCATGAAATCCCCGAGCAAAGCAGCCCGCTCTTCCTGCCCTATCCCATCGTCGTCCTTGGTCATCAGATCCTGCAACCCCTTATCTTTGACCAAGATCCCCATCTCAAGGCCCATGTATTGCGCCAGCAACTCTCGCAGTTCATCCCGGTGGCCCTCGTGATCCGCTGTGTTGTCATAGGAGTAGCGCAACAGGCTGACGATATCCTTGGTGCGCCCCGGGTAGAGGAAGAACAGGGACAATGCTGCATGTAGCGACTCGAGAGCCAAGGTCTTCAGGGGCTGAATGTCCTGTTCGTCTGCAAAGACATACAGCTGGGCGTGAGAGAGGAGGACATCGGTATGATTTTCTCGTAGCCAATTGCCACGAGTGGGTGGTATCTCAATCACAGTACGAAGCACCTTTGGTTGGCGGCTGATGAAGGCTTCTTTGAGCTGGTCCTTTGCCGAGACGAACAGAGGTCGCTGCGTGGACGACGTGCTGCCAAAGCCAGGATTACTCTCTCTGCCGCCAAATGGCGAAGGGGACCGTTGGCGGTCGGCGGCGGTGGTGGTGGTGGCGCCGGATGGTGACGGACTTCTGCCGAAAAGACCGGTCGGTTGGGTCAATGAGGCAGGAGCGGTAGGCGGTGCGCCAAAGGCAGGGTTTGCTCTGGAAGTGAAAATGCCGGAGCCGGTGGCGTTGCTTGATGGGGGAGGATGGGCGAGAATGCTCGGGGTGTTGGCGCTACTTGACGGGGCGGGATTGGCGAAGAGGCTGGTATTGCTTGACGGGGAAGGATTGAAGAGAGTGCTAGAGCCGGGGGCATTGCTTGTGGAGGCAATATTGGAGCCAAAGAGGCCGGTGCCAGGAGTTGTGGCAAAGCTTGACGTCGAGCCAAATCCTCCGCCAGTCGAGGGACGATCAAAAAGACTTCCTGTTGACGTGTTGGGCGCAGTAGCCGGGGTGGTCGAGGATCCAAAGGCAGGTGCGCTGCTGGCCGGAGCTGGGGTGGTGCTGCCAGTAGCGGCTGTAGAACCATCGGCAGGGGCTGGCTGATCCCGGGTGAGGTAGGATTCGGCGTCTCTCTTCAAGGTGGAAGTAGGAAGAGCGCTGGCGAAAGCTGGGGAGGTGGTCGATCCAGAGGCAGATGCACTGGTTGTGGGTGCTGGCCTTGACCCAACCGAAGCGCCCCCAGCAACATTTGGATTGGCGTCTGAGGTACTGCCTGTCGACACTGGCCTGGGGCTGCCAAAACCACCAACGCTCGGGGCAGTAGCAGCCGTAGAAGCATTGACAGAAGCTGGCCGAGTGAAGTTAAGGAAGGGACTTGGGGAGGTGGTAGCGGTCGCGGTCGCGGTCGTGGAGCTGGAAGTGGAAGTAGTGCTTGGAGAAGTCGGCGCTGTGCCGAACGAGAAGGGACTCGGGGTGTTACTGGCAGGGTTTGGTGTGGGATTCGAAGCCGAAGCGCTGGTTGTAGGAACAGGTGCTCTCCCGCTCGAGGAGAACAAGCTGGAAGGTGGTGCGGGGGCGCTATTGGCAGAAGCCGGCCGCACGGCTGTACTACCAGTCGTCGTCGTGGCACCAGGAAGGGCTGGCGTTGAGCCAAAAATGCCGCTGGTGGGAGCCGTGGCGGTCGGGCCCAAGGACGCTGCTGTGGGCGCTGCTGCAGCCGGCTGTGGGGGTGGCCGGGGAGACGGGGCTGGAGACGGGGCTGGAGGGTTCCCTTGTGTGGGTGATTCTGATCGAAGCAAGGAAGCTGCCCGTGCTGTAAGTGTTTCTCCTCCGTCGCGAGTCGCGGTCAAGAGAGGTTCTGTTGAGAACATGCCTGCGAAGTCCTTTTGCTCTTTCTTGATCCCATTCACCTCGGACAAGGCAGCAGGCAGCAGGTCCATTGTGTGGGGAGCGGGGGTATAGTAGCCCTTGTATGCCCATTCGAGGAAGCGAGCAAAGGTGGCCGGTTCGACGTCGGCCAGTGTAGCAGTCCTTTCCTCTTTCTCTTTCATATCGGCGTTCATCAGCCGGTCGAGGGGTTTGGAATGCTTCGAGACCAAGGTTTGGTGGGCAAAGAACGGTTTTTCCCCCACCACGAATGTGAAGATCGGGCTGCTGTAGATGCTGCTCGGAGAGGGATTCATTAGTGTTTGGTTCCTGAGATCAGAGGAATCATAACCAACGGACTCTTCATTGTTGGCCATCTTGTTGCCGCTGTCGCTTCAATCTTGCAGTGTGACTTGTGAGCTTGGAGCCAGGGGGCTCGAGGCCAGCGCGACGCAAATGCTGGTGGACGAAGAAAAGGCAAAGGCAGATGGGAGAGAGAAGGGAAAGTGAAAGTTGAATGAGGCGGGTAGGGAAGGCTGTCTCAACCCTAAATATGATTGACTGCGAGCATTGAGTGTCGCGCACTAGGCAAACATCGGGCAGGTATCTGGGGGGAGCTGATGAGAGCTGGTGAAGGCTGGGGGCTCATATGGCGGTGGCTTAAATCATCCAACCAGAGAGCCTGAACATAGCCAGGCAACTGCATAAGCGCGTTTCATCTGGCGCTGACAGAGGAGCATGGGGACCGCATTGTGAAAATGAAAATGTGACTTCATTCTTATTTGAGGAAGATACGATCTGTGGCTGATGTCATTTCAGAACACCAGAAGCAAATGAATGCATGGTAGTGGAGAAGAGAGAAAAGCTGAATCAGAGCACGTGGAAAGTCCAAAGATGATGCAGCGGCTGAACATCGGCTCAGTCATTTGGTGAGCACAGACCACCACAAGCCCCGATTTAGCCCCGATTTAGCCCCGATTTTCTCAACAAGGCTGACTTCTCTGGGATGAGCCCTACTTTGACTCTGACTCATTATCAACAAACGCGAGATTGTGACCACGAGCCAAGCCTTCTGCTACGTGGGGGCCGTAGCAGTGCGCGCTCTCCTGCATGATACAAGGCTACCGTGATCGCCCCCTATGGACCGATTGTGACCAAGTCTCGGTCGCGCTCCGCCAATCGTTTCATCTGTGAGGTTGCTTGAAGCTATTCATTTGGGGAAGATATTGCATAACGAACCGCCTGGCCCAATCCACACCCGGCCTGATGCCCGGCTTCCTTCCCCCGACCTCTTCGCCATAATGTACCATCATCGGCTGGTGACTCTCGGTTGCGCTCGAAATGGAAAGCAACGTACAGATTAAATCGAACGACCTTATTAATCACTGTCAAAAGCAAATAGTAGAATGACCTGCTCAAACGAGTGTCTTCAATCCAAACAGTCCTGCGTAGTGCTATCTATACCCACTATCCTTACTTCTTTCACAACGATCGCTTCCGGAACACTGATCTCCCTGCCATTATTCAAGGTTTTCCCCCATCAATCCAGAAACGCCCGAGCAGTGGTTTCGACGGACGCAAACGGCGGCAATAGCAATCCAAACACGCCGGGAAACTCTGTAAGAACCCCAGATCGCTGCCTCACTGCCAGTAGTTGGCATCCATCTCCCGACAAGCTTCCCCCGTCACACAATAATATCCACCCCCAGCTTGGTCCTGAACCGGGAATTTGGCCTGCACCTCGGGCTCGTTGCAGTCATCATCATGGGGTTTCACGTTGTAGATCGTGTAGGCCACATTGACCCACACGCAAACCGTCTCAGCGGTGATCTCGTGACATGAATATGTTTCACCACACGTCCAGGACTCGCTAACGCCTGCGGTGATTGCGCCGATGCTAACGGAGCTATCGATCCCACAGGTGTGCGACTCGAGTCCGGACGTTCCACACGTAGCGGCTCCGCCGCAGGATAGAATGTCGGTCACTTGCCAGCGATTGCGAGCCTAGCCTTGGCTTCCACCGTCCATGGTGTTGTAGGCGCAGTCCAGGAGCTCGCGGCGCTCGGTGTCTCCCAGAATTGGCGTTGATAATGTAAGATTTCCGGGTTCATGGTTTTCCACGCCTGCAAGACTCTAATATGGCTGTTCTTCACATTTTCGGTAGTGATTGAGGAAGCAGTTGACTCGTCGCTCTGACTAGATCCTTACATTCAGTACCAAGGCCGGAATACCGGAATGCCGGAAAATCGTCGAGTAAAGGATGCGTGAGATCGTCAGCATGATGACCATAGCACCAATTGCTCTTTCCTAAAGGTGCGAAAGGAAGACAAAATTTCAGTAATCTAATCAAGGATTGCGCACGATCCTTAATAAGACACCCAATTGGGTTGCAAGCAGGAATTTGATAGGCGGACTGCAACCATGCGTTAATCGCTATGGGCAAAGAAATTCGGAGCCAGAGTCAAGATCCCTATAGCTAAGCGTTTTGCATCCTTGTCCTTTCTTTTGACTCTTCTTTGTCCCAAAATCCAGAGCCATACTGCCATTCGCGCATAACAATCGAGGCGGAAAGTATCGCTAGGAGGTCGTTGATGCTTCCTTTGTGCAACAAGCGTAATCGGAGAGTGATTTCATCTCACTAGATGGGCAAGTAATGTAATAGGGAAATTCCTTTTGGCGACCCTTCATCAAGCTTGACAGTGCCAGTGGCGGTTCTGTGAAACCATCACTACTCTCACTTCATATATCGTCATTAGGTCATCCGCCGAACACGCGTTAGACTATCTAGCAAAACCTTTGAGCTTTGATCTCCCGACACGCAACCTTCAGCAGTCTAAATCGTGTCACCTGGGCGCAGAATGCATCTTCTCAAAACCCTCCCTCTCTTCTCTCTCAGCACCGCAGCCGTTGCCCACCCACCGCTCGACCCCGCTGTGTCCACCTTCTTGTCTAAGCGCTATGACATGGAGGGTCGGCTGGGTCAATACTTCACCAATAACTGCTCTGGCCTCATGTTCACACATCGGCTGTCGGCCGATGGCCCCACCCCCATGGTCGCCCACCACAAAATCGACGTCGCCCCGGGCCTCGAAAGGGGCAAATGCACCCCCTGGTACCCCTTCCTCGATCAAAAACCTGTTCCTAGTGTGGGCGTTGTCTTCGGCTCTGGCTCGGGCTACATCAAGCAAGTACAATTCTTCAAGTCAACCCCCGAGTGTGCTGCCGCGGAGGCGAAATCGGGCTCGAAGGTGCCGGAAGTCTGTTGCCAAGAAGACGCAGGTGGGTTCCTGCTTGCGATGAGTGCCAACTTGACCGGCCTTGACTATGGGCTCACAGAGGATCATGGATTCCTGGGGAGCTCGTGCGCTCAGATTGGGCCAGGTCATGATCAAACGCTGTGGCAGACGAGGTATTTCATATCTCGTTAAGCTGGAGCAAGGATTGCGTGTCAGCTCGTCTAACTATGTCATGGGCAGCGATCGTTGAGTTGACAGTGATCTTGAGGGTATTGTAGTCTCTTTTGGTAGAGCAAAATATCCTCACCCTCCTTGTTGGGATGAAACATTGCAATTCAATCCCACAGCCCTTAATACCGAGACAGCCGTTGGTGAATGTCGACAGCGAGAGGGGTTTTTAAGGTTAATTGGAGCAATGTCTAGTGGAGAACTCGAGTTTGTAAAGTGATAGCGAGCCAAGATTCCAATTGCTTCTACAATGAAGAGCGATCTGCAGTCTGGTTTGGGACGAACACAGTTTTGCTACGCTGGGTGATTATTAATGCGATCTCGGTTATGCACGGATTGACCATGTGTTGCAGACCAAGGTGTGTTGCGGCGAAAGTGTTGTGAACTTGTCACCCGTAATGTTTGATTCTGAACACATAAAGCCGAGAGCTTTCTTCTCTTCTTTCTTTACCTCCTCTCTTGAATGTCCATTCGATCAGTACTTTGATGATATAATTACCACAACAGATTCTGTGCTCGCCAAAAAACTACGCACGGGTTTCACTCATATCAGGTCAGTCTGAGAGATATTGACTCAAGAGATATTGTTGGAGCACAAATTTCAACACTGATGCTAATCGAGTACAGTAGATTGACTGCCTTGGTAAACATTAAAGATGTCTGGCTATTGGGATTTCGCCAAGCTGAAAGGACCAACCAACTACTCGACATGGGTCACAGACGCCAAATCAATACTCATCTTGCATGATCTTTGGTCAGTCGTCGAAAATGACGCTATGACAGAAGCAGAAAAGGCACTGGAAACACGTACTCCTTCTATGCCACAGGAAGAATTGCACGCCCAGCGTCGAGTCGCTCAGGTGAAACGAAGTTGTGAAAAAGCGTGGGCTGTGATCAACCTCATTGTCGAACCTGCAGTTCGCGAGCATTACAAACATACCACGAATCCCTTCAACATCTGGGAAAATCTGAGAGAGTCATTTACTATACCCGACTGGATGGCAAGAGATCAGATCCTGAAAGACTTGGCTAAGCTCGACTCATCAAAGTACAACAGCCTACAGAACTATGCTATGGAGGTCAAGGGCTACCAGAAGAAGTTGATCGGTCTGGGTGCTGCTATCCCAGACTGGAACTATCTCTCGTACTTCAGAGAAGGACTCGAAGCGAGATATAAGGCGGCCCTTTACGACGTGGACCTGTCTCATATCGCCGCGGGGATTGAGCCTGATATCGATAAGCTTACACGTGCTCTCGTCGCGCATGATCTTGGTAAGAGACAAGGCAAGAGAAAGGCTTGAGAGCGCCGTGTGTTGGTAGAAACGGGAGAAAGGACGGACCTTCAGAGGAGGTACATCAGCATTCGCGAATGGTGTGTTGTACAATTGCACCACTGCAAGGGCAACCACAAGGTGAACAAATGCTGGTACTATAGTCCTGTGTCACTGTCTGCACACCCAGCTGTACTGTCTAAAGAGTGTCTTGGAAACAGAAACCTCAATGCTACCACTGTCATCCTCTATCACTATTTGCATATCCGAGTGTATTGTCTGAAGAGTGTCTTCAGAATGGAAACTTGAATGACGATTTAGGGCCCTGGTCTCAGATCATCACCCTTGCACATGACCCTGTCCGGGATACAGATCATCCGCAGAGTGATGACTTTTCGCTCCTTAGGACTCTCCCATGACATATCTCGCCTCCCAAAGCGTTTGATTTGCGCCCGGCTGCGACCCGATCTGCGCGCACTCTCCTTTTAGGCCAAGTTTGTCGCTCGCGCCAAAATCGCTTTTTGGTCCATTCGCGTTCATCGATCCCAGGTGACGACTCGTGTCCCCATCATCACAGCACCAGGGGCGTCTAGCAGCACTTTGTTCAGTTCATCTTTTGCCAATGGAATTTCTCAAAGACTGCCCTGATATTGTGTGGACCCATGATTTCAGACACCAAGGTGGTCGGTGAAAGGAGATAAATAGTGTATAACATTAGGACCAATATACAATTGCGTTCACTCGGGGGCACGTCCATCAAGCTGAGTCATATGCTTTCGATGATGCGAGCCTTCGAAAGGTTTTGACAAGGATTTGTGAGGCAGTGGCTTGACGGCTCGCAATCTGACTAGCTTTTGAGGGTAATTTGAGCTTGGCTAGCGTGTATTGCGTTGAGATGGACTGGCATGAGTACTGGCATGAGTACGATATTTTTGAGACAATACTTTGCCATCACACATGCTCTTTCACACAAAAAGACAACAATAGACTGGTTTGAAAACCGTTTCCATAGCCTTGAGACACTGACCAGCGGTGCTTGAGACGACTTTGGTCCAGTCAAATTCTTTACTGGTCGATTACTCCAACAGCGATCTGTTCAGATGTTACACTCTCCAGAAACTCAACATTGGCGCGTTTTCAATCTGATACTAGTTTCGGAGCCCCGTGTTACTCCGCTCTTCGAGACGTCGCAAATCCCGAAAAAGTGAAGTCTGAGCTTGTGGGACCCTGTTCATACTCACTCTTCAGCTCAGGCCGCTGAGGCAGCAAAACATACAAAAGTGACAGACCCTCCGAGCAGATCCCCTTTCCTTTGTTATCAGCACTCCATTATTTTGTGATTTGATCCAGATCCGGTATCTGGACCTCATATAAATTCATTTGCTTATACATCATTCTAGAAAGGGCCGGCTTCCACCTGCATGCTTGACTTGCTCAATACTACCTCAGTCTCTCATTACCAACAGATGTTCCACTCACCCACCCCCGCCTTCGAACATTATTCAGCACAAAACGGCCATGGGCTGGCTCATAGCTCTTGCCCTCCACCTCCTTCCAGTTTCCACACTCCACGTTCCCCGTTCAGACCTCTCAGCAACCAACGACTTTGTGCCCCCCTTCATAGAGCAAGTCGACCTCAATGATGGTTTCTCCCCCATTGAGAATACTGGGGTCCAGCTTAAGAACAACACTTGCACTCCTTACAGTCCGAACACCTCGCATGACCTTTATTTTGACGACGGCGCACATGAAGAGAGCGGCCTACTAAACGTTCAATTTGACGTCTTCAGGGATGCGAATTGCTCTGACTCATCGTTACTCGAAACACTATGGGATGAAGGATCTCACCCCACGAGAGTCAAGGATACGTACGATCTGCATTCCCGCTTTCTCAGCATGAAGAGCGTGAGGGCTAGGTACGGGATGGCCGATGACAAACTCGGTGATCCAAGCTCTGTGGCTGGATGGAATAACACGGCTGTTGTTTGCGACGGCACGTTCCTTTGTAGCGGTAGAGATGGCACGCCTGACAGCTCCACGATCAAGCGGGAATTCGCTTTCGGTCCCAGCTACCCCCCCATGGTTGGCCAATTCACCACCGACGACTGCACTGGGCCAATGTCAAAGGACAATGATACCGCACAGCCTGTCAATGGCCGCGTAACTCAAGCTGCCCCAACCATCAATAGAGGGAATGACTGTATCGCCTGGTATCCTATTCTCGATGAACAGCACGGTCCCAGTGTAGGAATACAATTCAGTCACGAGGAACAAGTCCAGCAAGTGGATTTCTTCAAGTCTAATCCCGGGTGCGAAGCAGACGAGAAAAGATCGTCTTTGGAAGGCGATATCGCAGCATCTTCGTGCTGTGATAAGTCGGCTGGGGGCTTTTTAGGGACAATGGCCGCCGGTTTCCGTACACACAGTGACTTTGGTGTGGCGAGGAACATGACGCTCGAAGGTAATTGGACTATCTGCACGCACATTGGAGAGGGTAAGAATCCGGCACTTTGGGAGACGAGGTATTTCACAGCCACTTTGGTCTAGCAGTGACGGAGTAGATACTTGAGACAGCTGAAGATATGAAGCTATGTTGGCTTGCGATACTTGTGGCTCCTTAATTCCGAAATACTAGACTATGAACATTGTAGAGAGAGTTCCATGCGCCTCCATTCAAGCTCAAGTCCATATAAATAATAACATTGTCATGCTGTACCTACCACAATCTGCTGCTTGGAATTTCAAGAAATCACGATAATGCTGTCTTTAAACGCGCTGTTGGCAATCTAGCCCTCCTCATAGTAACCCCTTTTTCCTGAGACGTCGCAGCTCTTTTAACGAGAAAGTGATTAACCATGTAGTACACGTGGTTACACTTCCTGCATAAAGACCTGCTCTTTCTTCGAGGCCTCCTTCCATCACAACCATTTCAGACTACCTTTCTCAACTTGCCCGGGACTCTACCTTTGAATCCCAAGACACTCTTTCATACTCGAGAATCCCATCATAACGGGAAAGACTGGCTCTTTTCCATTCGATCCACACGCTTGATCGTATCAGACTTTCCTTGATTCATATACAACTATCTCGGCAGTCATGAAGCACAGCACTGCAACATGTTTCCTTTTAGCCTTTGCGCTCCATCTTCTTCCATCTTCCGCCCTCCCAGCCATCGAATACCAGTCGTCCTCCTTAGATCCATACAACCTCGACCTGGACCTGCCCTTCATCGGCCAAAGCGACCCAGAGAGCCCAACCTTCCCTCTGCTGACTGTCGACCCTCAGACTGCCAAAGCTCATCCGGGTCTCCCTCCCGCTGTCAAGCTCGTCGACAACAGCTGCACGCCCTACCAACCCATCTTCAATAGCTCCAAGGCAACGCTTCAGCTGTCCACAGGGTTGAAGGCCTACAACAGCTCCAACGATAGCACGGGTACTATGCAATTCGATATCTTCAGTAGCGCGAATTGCTCCAACGGAACCCTCATCGAGACAGTATGGCCTCGCGGTGACGAGATGTTCACTAGGATTACTAAGGAACAAGAGCCTCGAATGTACCACATGAAGAGCGTGAGAGTCAGATCAATGAGAGGGATGACAGAGGGGGCTGTGCCTGCCTCCTGGAATGAGACAGCGATTTCGTGCCTTCATGAGAGGCTGCCTTGCGTGAAGAGAAATGAGACAACAAGGGGCTCCCACATAGCTCACAAACGACACGGTATGTCTGGCTGGATGGCACATAAACGACAACACAAACGACACGACACGTTGGGCTGGATGGCCCAATACAGTACCACAGATTGCTCCACAGCACCTCTGACGGATGGTTTGCCCGAAAATGCCGGTCTCCCAAATCTCCCCAGTGGATATGGCATTACTTCCCTGACTCCCCAATTGGACAAAGGCAACTGCACAGCCTGGTACCCGATCTTTAATCAAAGTGAAGGACCCGGTCTAGGTATCAATTTTGGCAAAGGGTCCGAAAAGACGAGTGAACTACACATATTCAAGTTCAATGCCAAATGCGAAAGCGATCTAAAAAGCGGTCTTGTCCCTGATTCGTGTTGTGATGCCAAAAATGGCGGTCTTCTCGGTATCATCTACGAGAACGAGACCACTGATTTCGGTGCAGAAAACAGTTTTGGGAAGAAGGATGGGATGTGTACGAGCCTTGGGCCGGGGTCTGATCAGACAATTTGGCAGATGAGGTTCTTCAAGGCGATATAATGAGAGACAAGAGCCCTGCCTTGATTTCATATATTTTTTTCCTCGAACGTGTTGTTCTGCAGATTAACACTCAGGTGACATTTTGGTGCGTGGCTCCTGGCTGGATCAGCAGCTTTTTGTATGCAATAAACACCCTCTTTAGTTCTCATTGACTCAGGTCTGGATAACTCGGACCATGATAACACTTTGGCCAGTGTTCACAGGCGAGATCGAGGGTATCAAAGATCATGCCCTCGCCCAAACATCCTCCAGATCAGAGCTTTCTCTAAATGTTACCAATATATACCACCAACGTTTCCAGAAGCACGGGCAGAACGGCGGGATTTGCCTCACAAATGCTCTTAATCCGTGGAATTTGCAAGCGGTACCATTGAGTATCATGTGTATGTTGCCGAAAGCGCCTCACTCGATACCCAATTTTCACCTGGCGCCCTTACTAGGAGATGTCACAGCTGTTCTTGTTCCGAGACGTCGCATCTGTTCTAGTTCTCAGACGTCGGAGCTCTTTGGGGTCGGCGCTTAAGCTTGTAGCATTTCACATACATTCACTGTTGGGGTCTCAAATGATGAGATAAAAATGTATAAAAGCTGTCGAGTCACCACGCCTTTCGTTCAGTTTCGTCCTACTTCTTTTCCTTGCTTCAAATCTGGTACTTGAATCTCGAGACACTTTTCAGGTTGAAGTTTTCTTCTAGGGCATTCATCATTCAGTAATCCTCATTCTCCAAGCAGAAAGGACTGGTTTCTTTCTCCCAAACGGCTTTCCGTCTGATATCCCACTCCGGACCAACATCCAAGCGCGACACACAATATGCAGCTTCTACACGCTCTTCCAGCCTTCTCCCTTCTCAGTCTATCCATCGCTCAACCAATGTCCAATGCCGAAGCTCGCTCCGTGAACCCTGCCATCGTCGCAAGGGGTGCGGTCCTCAGTTACTACCCCTGGATAGCGCAATACAACGTCTCCAACTGCTCCAGCGGCCTCATCAGCGATAAGCGAGTCTGGCCTGAGGTCAACGGCGCCGGCGTCGTCCACAACACTAAGATCGAGCCTCGCCCCTACCTCCACCCTCACATCCCAGATCCAGAGAATTGCGTCCCATGGTATCCGGTGGTCGATCAGCAGGATGGTCCCAGCGTGGGGATCAGCTTCGGCACCAACAACGAGAGCATCAGCCAACTCCAGATCTTCAAGGAGAGTCCTGAGTGCACCGCCGCGTACAATGATAAGACCAAGGAGCGAGGGTCGATCACTCCCTGGGAATGCTGCGATGGGTCGAACGGGTTGCTAGGTGTGATCAATGCGAATGGAACGAGCGATGCATTCGGGGCGAAGAAGGGCTTGGGGTCAAAGGCAGTGGCGTGCGTGAACATTGGCAAGGATGGGAATCAAGTCTTTTGGCAGATGAGGTATTTCAAGGCGATTGTATAAGAGACCAGAGTTCTGCCCTACTTCAATACATTCTTTTGGGCGAGATGCATCTTGGATCTGTGTTCGCAGGCGACACAGTAATATCAGCTTAGATCATCACCATACATCCAATACACACTTCAGCCCTCATAACCCCGACTCTTCTCGAACGTGTCAGCGAAGAAAAGATCCACTGTCTGAAGTCCTACTCTAGAGCTTATTCAACTGTACGACTCTCCTTAAATCAGCATTTCGAGCAAGAGTGTGAATTTCCACCTCTCACAAGTTTCGTGTCATTTTCCTCCATGCAGACGTGGTGATACAATCTAGTCAGTCACATGGATCCTGCATGTTTCAAGGCCGTGTTGTTTTCAATACGGTTTCATTTCACTTGACGTGTGCATCGATAAAGAAGCCTGATTCGATACCATCCAGAGACCTGAGCCCCTTGTTCCGAGACGTGGCAGCTGCTGAAGAGCTGGCGCTTAAGCTTGTGGAACTTCGGGTGAATTCATTGCTGGGGGCCTGAGGCCCAAGGGACCGAGAGACATAAATGTCGTCAAGCCTCTAGATATTCCTTCCAACCTTAACATTTGGGCCTTGGTCTTTACTTCTTCAAATCTGGTATTTGAGTCCTCAGACACTTATGCGCTTGTGATCTTCTGCCCTCGAAAATTGTTCGACAAATTTTATCTCATACAATTGGAACGAATTGGTTTCTTTCCGCCATATTCTCTCGGCTTCTTGCAAACATGTGTCTCCTCAACAGGCTTCCACTCCTCTGTCTCATCACCGCCTGCTTTACCCGCCTTTTAGAAGCTATGGCAACTGGGTACAACCAGGATCAAACAAAGAAGAAGCACGAGGATTCAGCCGGTTGGATTGGCCAGTTCACCACCAACGACTGCTCTGGTTCTACAGCCACGAGCTTCGGAGCCTGGCAACGCCAATGTTACGGGCCGGTCGAGTACTGCATCGCCGGGATCCGCCCAGATATCATCCCCAACAAATGCACCCCTTGGTACCCCGTTCTTCCCGAAACTGTAGGGCCCAGCATAGGTGTGACGTTTGGGTCCGGCGCCAACAAGACAACGTCGATCCAATTCTTCAACGCGGTGGGCAATTGCCATGGCGACGGCGATACGGATCCACGGGATGCCCAGATGCCATCATGCTGTGACGAGTCCCAGGGCGGCTATCTGGGCACGATGTACGAAGCTGCGGACAAAGATGTGCTTAGCGACTTCGGCGCCTCCAAGTTCGGCATGAAGGAAGGGAAGTGCGCGAAGATTGGGTTGCAGCCAAATGCAAATCAGACCCTCTGGCCAATGAAGTTTTTCAAGGGGGTTCAGTGACAGGCAGGTCCTTCCCTATGGTTTCGTGCTCTGTGTTCTGAGAGGACCCTGGATGGGTCCAATGTATATATATCAGTCTGGATTTAGGTTTCGGTTTCGATATTGGAGATTCTACAGCAGAGATGTTCCTTCATCAGTACGCTCAGGTATTCAGACAGTCCAATCCGATTTTGTATGCAGCACTTTGCCCCCTTGTGGATTGTTTTGCGGTTGTGATACTGCGCATGATCCATGATAACGACTCACCTCCCTTGCAGGGCTCATCTTCTATGCCGTGCTTGCAATCTCGCAACTCCTTGCGCTTGAGTCTAGATTTATTCACGACGATGATCCTCGACGAGAGCAATTGTAAACTCATCGAAACCTTGCTCAGTCCGTGCGGCGATGAAGGACTGTCCCATATTGTAGCTCATTTCCGTGTATTTCGTTTCGAATCTTTGCTTGAAAATTCTGACTCACATCCGGTCCGAGATGATGGCATCCACATTGACCATACTTCTCTGACAGCGTTCGAGATCCATGATATAGTCATACGATCTGCTGTACATCGATGAAATGAGGGTAGCCAGGTCTCTCTCACTTCTATGGCAGCAAGAAAATCATTCCGTTTCTTTCAGACTTTGAAGGAATTACAGAATATTTTGCCATCGCTCACAGACGCCAAATTCAACAGTGTCGTCGACAATTTCCCAGGGTTTCTCACACTTCTCTTTATCGGCAGCTGTGAAAGCCGGTAGTACTTTAGCTGCCCACTCAGAAAGAGTGCTCTTTGAGCGTGCATAAATCATGTTGAACACTTGGGTCGTGCTTGCAGCTTGACGCATTACATATACTCAACTTTATTGTAGTGGCTTAGTACCAAGTTTGAGCATGATACTCTAGCAATGTTCATTAGATATCTATGCTTGAGAAAGAATTTCATAGGATGGACCTCATTAGTCGCACTCACCGTGGGTCCTGTCATGGTGTTCATGATAACAACATATTAATTGTGTCAAGTATTTAGGGATGGGGGGAGAGTGCCCTACACTGCTCGTATGAAGTGTACTTGAATCCACGGCCAGGTGGTGATAAGTTCAAAGCTCTTCCATCTCAACCACAACCTCGTCTTCAGCACAGGATTCGAGCGTCATCAAGACATCCAATACTGAGATATCCGTAACTCAAAGAGATTTAAAATACCTCATCTGCCACAGCGTCTGATCATGACCGGGTCCCAGCTGCACACACGCTTTCCCCTTCCCTCCCATATCCTTGACAGCTCCAAAATCGCTTCCGGTCCCGTTTGCGTTTATCACGCCTAGCAATCCACCACCGTCCTGACGGCAACAGACATCTCGCGATCCATTGTCTATCGCCTCCGCAGCAGTACACTCGTCGGTCGGCTTGAAGAACTGGACCTGCTTGATGCGATCATCTTTGTCCGTGTTGAAGTTGAGGCCCACGCTCTGACCGTGCTGTTGGTCTAGGTAAGGATACCAGGGGGCGCATGTGCCTCTTTCCAAATATGGCTTGGGCTCGATGGCCATTTTGACGACGTTGGCAAACAGGCCATCGGGGCCTGTAAAATCTTTCTGGTCTGCTATTTTGCCGGAGCAGTCTGCGCTGTAGTACTGCCCTATCGTACCATCCTGTTCAAGGCGCTTGGATATGGGGGCGGGCATGGGGGCGTCCAAGAAAGGGTGAGCAAGGCCTACGGCGATCAGGCCAACAATTGGGAGGGTTTTGAGAAGATGCATTCTGCGACCCGGTAGAAGGATTGATGATGTTGGAGATTAAATGTTGCAAGTTGACGTTGATGACAATTAGTGCAGAGCGAAACTTGTCGGGTGATTACTCGGTCTTATGAAGTGAAATTGTGATGTTCTTTGTTCACCGCCGTAAACACTATTGAGTGTGATGAAGGGTCCGTGATTGTGTTTGCCCAATGACCTTGTTCGCCCACCCACCGAGAAGAACAAAGCCTTTGACTGCAGGTTGCAACAACAAAGCAGGTCAGAGCTGTATGATTGTCTGTTGGTAGTGCAGATACCGGTCGTTGACGAGCTGATGGAGGGGTCTCCGAAAGAAGCCAGTGCCTTCTGGTGGTTTGACCACGATGATGAAAAGATGTCTAGAGCGAAAAGGTTTCAATCTCGATTGAATGTATTGGGGAAGTCAGATGCCAGATCTGATATTAGCAAAATGCAAAAGTTCGGAGGCTGAATTAATGGAAGGTCTGACGGCTACTTATGCCTTTCCATCTCCCACTCCTCACGCAGAACTACCGATATTCCATGTACCACAAGCTTAACCGCCCAGACTAAGGATCTGCGACGTCTCAGAAGGCCAGGGATAGATGACGTACTGTCTAATCAGGTCGACGTACCAGACGTCTTGAAAGATGCACGCCTGACAATACTCGAGACTCATCAATCTCTGATTTGCCATTCACACACAAAGTCATGAGATGCTCGCTGCGTCAAAGCGTCATCGACTGCCGCACAGTCGTCATGATAGTGCAGCAGTAGTCGTTTCATTTGGAAAAGATAACGTTGAGACGATGTGAAGGGCTTTCAAGATGGAGATCTTGCCGGCGTGGGCGTCTCGCAGGTTCAATTCGTTCCACGATTCATCATTCCGAAATCTCCCGAAGTCGGGCTAACATGAAAAGACTGTTGAGAATGTACAGTGCTGGAGAATGTGATTTGTATCACCCGAAGGCTGATGTCTCATGTTGCTGATGGCTATCGCTGATATTCACTTGCTCATACGCTGCAACGATTGATGGAATCTTGTACGAGGGGAAATACCTCCTTTACTCTTAACCATGATCCAGAGCCTTTGTCGCGTGCCTACGACAAGACGTCATGCTCGATCCCCTCCAGCATTAGTCTTGTTTCGGGAAGCTTCTATATTCCCGGTGTTCTCCGTCCATGGATCTGCATGGCGACCTTGTCCTACCAAATCCCGATCTACATATCGCCCGCTCCCAAGGAGGTCCTAGGATTTCAAAAGCAGATCTAGTCACAAGCACACTCAAGATGTATCCCAAATCGACAGTCTCTATCCTAGCTCTCGTGCTCCACTTACTAAACATTTGCGCCCTCCCCAACCCTGCCCAGGACTCCACCCCCTCCGCTCCACTCATCCCCCGACACAGCCAACACGCCTGAATCGGCGAATTTAACGTCAAAGACCGCAGCGACACCCGTCTTCGCCGCCCACGACACCTTCCACAGCGCCGCTCCGGCCCATGGGCCTGAAAATCGACGCCCGTCCCAAAATCTACAACGGCACTTGTATTCCTTGGCACCCCGCCTTTGTCCAGGAAGCCCCCACGAGTGTGGGTGTCTGGTGGGGTCAGGAGGATGAGGGGATAAGCCAGGAGAAGATCTATAGCGGCTCGGATGGGTGCGATGGGAGCGACAAAGATAAGGTGGATGCATGCTGTGACGGTAAGCAGCTGCTGGGTGTGATCAATAAGAACGACAGCGGCGTGGTTGATTTTGGGGCTAATGAGGACAATGGTCTTGATGATGATGGAGCGTGCGTTGATGGGGAGTATGGAGATGAATTGTGGCGGATGAGGTATTTCAGGGGGTTTGCGTGAAAGACCATGTTAGGGCAGGGACTTTAGGGCACCCGTTTGTGTTGGCTTGCAGGCAAGCATGATAGGAAGGAAAGGGGAGTGAATGCATTAAGTGAGAGCGGTTGAGCTTCGCGTCGATCCAATATACTCACGTTCATCATTCTGTAGAGCTAGTGCCTTCCCGTCCCTCAATCATCGCATCATGCGCTTCCTTCCTTTTTGCTAGGTCCGCAGGAGTCCTTGACCAGCAAGCCCAAGTGATCACCCAGCAGACGGCAGAAATATACATGCAGATCCGCAACTGGTCATTGAAGCTCTGAGCAAAGGTATGGCGTACAGCTTCCTGCTGCTGCTCCGTGAAGCTTGATACCGCGTTGAGTGTCTGGCGCAGGGACTGAATCTGGGAAGGGTCAAGCACTGATGGCAAGTCCTTGCCGACCCGGATGTTGAAAATGATGGTGCTGGCGGCCAGCCCGATCACGCCGCCGAGGATACGCGCTTGATTGACGATACCGAGGGCGAGAGCTATCCCACAGTCAGCCCGCATACCAGATCTGACCGTCAGGTTCAAGCGTACCATAGTCGCAGAACTCGACTTCCAGCGAGACCAGAATGATGACGGTGGAAAATGTCATGCCGATGCCGAGGCCAAAGATGACTTGGTAGCCGTAAATTGACGGCTGCACGCTTGCGCTGCCAGAGACGGAAGACATCAAGCCGCACCCGATCAGCATGAGGCTGCTGGCGCCGAGCAAAGTCCAGAATGTGTTGTTTTTGCGGCTGGAGCAGAAGCCGGCGAAAGAGGAGCCAAAAGCACTTGCGAAGAGCAGTGGCATAAGACGCACACCAGCACCAATGGGAGATGTGTTGTTGACGATCTGGAAGCGTTCCGGAAGTTGTATGAGCGTGAGGAAGAGGGGAAAGCCAGTGAAGAGTGCTACGCTGCGACGGGATTATTAGTCTGGTCCTGCGGAGAAAAGGAAATCAGATGGCAGAGGCCGTTTCGAAAGTCGTTCAGGAATATTTGCAGCATGATCGCAGACTCACAGGAAAGCAATGCTCATAACGCGCTGTCTCAGAAACCGGGATGGAAAGGTCGGGGTAACTCGTGATTCTTCGCCCTTATTCTCCAGAAAGCCGATCCAGCCAGCCAAGCCAAGTACAGATACTCCAGAGGCGGCCAGGAGACTAATGGTGACGGATGAACTCCACGAGAAGGTCGCTGTTCCGGCCTCTTGGAGCGCAACGATTAGCAGCACAGTTGCAGCCATCAGCAAGATGGTACCGACATAGTCGATTTGGGCGAGCGATACCTTGTGAAGAGACAGGCTTCTTTTGTCAACGGAATCCGGCCATGAGAGCAGAATAACGAGCACGACCAGTACTCCGCACGGGACATTGAGAAGAAAGATCCAGCGCCAGGTCGTGCGATCACAAATGATACCTCCTAGCACAGGACCGAGCACAGATGAAACAGCAAAAACGGCGCCTGTCGCCCCGCTCATCGTCTGTCGTCTGGGTCAGCCCTCAGTAGGTCATTCAATGCATGGATTCGGTAGGCTCACGGCGAAATGCTTCTGAGGCGTTATCTCAGGTATTACTATGTGACTGTAAGTCTTCAGGGATGATGATATGCTGGGCGCATTTTGGCATACCAACGTTGGTCATGGAGTAGAGGCCAGCACCTCCGATACCTTGCAGCGTCCGGAAGGCAATGAGCTGCTCGATGGAGCTCGCCAAGCCACAGCCTAGCGAGAAAGCTGTGAAGATGATCCAAGCCAGGACGATCGCCTAGGCTGTGTGAGTCTAACACGTGATCATTTGGAAGCTCGTGAGGAGCATGAGACTACCCATTTCCGCCCGTAGACGTCGCTCGCTCGCGCCCAGACGATAGAGAATGCTTCTGGCGCTCAGCGAAGATAGTATGGTGGATCAAGTTTGAGTACTCATGTAAGAAAGTAGATAGCTCAATACTATCCATATCGTCTTAGAAGGACGTCAGCGAAGATACGCTTGATTTGGTCGATGGCTGGGTATATGCCTTGACAAAGGTATCAAAATACTCGTCAATGGTGACGAGCGCCGTTGATACGATGGAGGTATCAACGATGCTGAGGAGGAGACCAAGGCAGAGACTGATGATTGAATCAGCACATCTTGCTGGATACCAATGGGGCAGTCCCTCGCTTACCAAATTTCGACAATGGCCAATCGCTTGCCTGATAGACGGACAGGCGCTCCTCCTGTCGTATTCTGCGGTAGGACCTCAGATGAGGCTGAGTTGGCCTTGGGTTCTGTCCCAGCTTCTTCTGCTTCAAAGGATAGATCGTGAAGGCTCACGGTTGGCGCTTCGTCTGCTGGCATTGTTGTTACATGCGTGGCTTTTGGCTCTGGCAGAGGCTCAGGCATGATGACTTTGAGGTGCTGGAGAGTGAGGGACCACTGCAAGGACAGGGTGATTGAGGAGGAGGATTTGACGGATGCGAAGAAACCTTCCCATTTCCTTACCCCACGCAACGCAGGCAGGAGTACATTACGCTATTGAACGATGTTCTGCAAGGACCGCCGAGCCTAAGACCATCCTCATCCTCTTTGGGCGAATTTTCAGCAAACTTATGCCGGCTGTTTGCCGGACTCGCAGCTTTCTCATGGATCGGGCATCCAAGGTCAGCCAGTTGAAGTCGCAGGAATAAGCCTCTCATGCACTGCAAGCTCGCCAAGGTAAAGCTGGTTTGCAACTCAATATGATCATGATCGTTATCTTCTTTAACTCGGTTCATCATGATCGACCGGGGCGACAGACCCGCGATGTCCGCAGAGATATGCAGCAGGGTGACTAGTACAGATAAGCTTTCTGCAGACGCTGATCGTCAGGAGCCCGCCAACGTGGCTTGTTCTGGAAGTCGAGGAGAATATTCGACCCAGGTTGAGCGCATGCATATTATTGGGTTTCGCACCAATGGTCTGCCCATGAAAGTTTCCTCTTCTATGCAAGAGTCTGCGCATAGCTTTTTCGCGTGGGCTGTAGACAACATGCACAACTGTTGGAGTGGCTTGTCGCCTTGACGCCGGTAGATGCATGCAGGCTGACGCAAGGGCGAAGACACATCATCACGCTAATGCCGGTTATTGCCATTGTGACACGCCTCTGAGGGGATGATATGATTGGCTTGCGCAGGACAGTCTCCCCCATGTATATCGACGACATGGAATTCCATAGCTTGCCGGACAGAAATGGCATAGATTGATGCATTGTGCTTCCGTATCGAGCAGTAAAGATGCACGGCTAAGAGACCACGCTTTTCTACTCATCCGCGGTAAGCCTTGTGTGCCACAGTGACATTATACAATACTTCGGGCTCGAGTTTCCCGCTCTATGCATGACCTCCTTGTGACGGATCGTGGGGCTTGTAGCGGCTCCGATGGAGACGAAAATTGATGACCAGGGACGCTGGGAGATATACCTAGCTTGATTCAAGAGACGCCTTACGCGAGCCTCGAAGTGACTGCACTTCTATGCCAGTTCAGCTGTATCGTGAAGCTGTCGAGATACCCTCACGATGTCTGTTGTCGCACCGATGGTGAGCGAGAAAACGCTGTCAGTAAAACCAGATTGACCAATCATGACGGGAGGGTCCGGTACGCGCTATCACGAAAATGGCTTAGTGTAGCCCGTATACTAAAACCCGTAACGAAGAGCGCGTCGTATCTGAACAACAAACACTATGGGATTGGGACAGGCAGCACCCATGAGAACGCGGTAGGGAACTTACATGCAGTAGAGTCTCCTCATCCGGCTTTGGCCACATAGGTACCTAGTCTCCGGGATTTACGGAAGCATGAGCATACCGATCATCCCATATCTACTCATCGATTTTCTGACTCTCATTTGGATCATGTGGCCGAGTGCTACTTCAACCAAGGGCCGGAACCTCGGATCAGCTATTCATGTACTGGATGGACGATTCTTGCAAGGATCCTCAAAACTAGAAGCTCCTCGCAAGCCCGTTTGAGACGAAGCCTTCCGATAATGTAGGCTAGAGAATGAAGCCTCACATACCTGTCCGGCTGCGAATGAAGGATTCATCAAACCTGCCGATAACAATGCAAGTTTCTCTCGAGATGGAAGGTAGTATCGTTCCAAATTTCTCGTGGTCTAGATGCAGTCCGTTTGATGTACTGGAAGCCCCCAACGAGCTTGTTTGATCATGGCGCTCTAGCTTCTCACGCCTCAAACTAGCGTTGAGGGTTGGTCATGCCCGTTCCTCCAGAAAGGAACTTTTCCCCAATCCCTATCTCATGTGGATTTTCCTCCTCAGACTCCAGTATTCATAAAGCCCCGGATCGAGACTTTTACATGCCTCTTACGCTCGTTTGTGGACAATTTTGAAGCAGGCTCCTTGACTAGTGGCGCCCAAGATTTCCATAAAGCTTCTTTCCGCCGAACCACTCGTTTGCATTCTACTTTACAATCATGATTCAGGAGGAACGGGACGTAGTTGCGCCCATTGCCATTGTAGGCATGGGATGTCGCTTCCCGGGTGAAGCAACGTCTCCCAAAGCCTTCTTTGAGATGCTATCCAAGGGTCGTGCCGCATGGTCGGAGGTCCCGCTAGATCGGTATAATATGGACAGATACTGGCATCCCCATAATGCCCGCGCTGGTACCATGACCGCGAGGGGAGGTCATTTCCTCAAGGAAGACCTTGGACTGTTTGATGCTCCGGTACGGATACCAAGCATCAATTGAAATGATGCATTGACTAATGATTTCGAGTTGTAGTTTTGTATGCTGCACTGACTTCGCGGATGGAGCTGAGACTCTAAAGCTGACATTTGTAGTTTCTATGACTGCGGCAGAGGCCACTGCGCTCGATCCACAGCTACGAATCCTTCTTGAGGTATCCTACGAGTGTCTGGAGAACGGTACGCTTCCTCTTCTGGCAGAAGCGCCACGTCCAAAGATGCTGACCATTGTCCAGCTGGCATACCCATGGAGACCGTGATGGCGAGTGATACGTCCTGCTTTATCGGATGTTCTAGCAAAGGTTTCCGATCAGCCCTCTTGCTCAAAGAAGAAAACAGCTGACGCTCGCAGATTACGACGCCCTCCAAGCTCGCGAAATTGGTGAATCATCTAGAAGCTAAGCTCGAGAGATTCGCAAATTGATTACTAGACAGATGATACCCCCCTGTATCAGGCTATTGGTGGCGGCTATGCCATGCTCTCAAGCCGGCTGTCGCACTTTTACAACCTCACTGGGCCTTCCATGTCGTTGGACACGGCTTGTTCCAGCGGACTGGTTGCACTGTAAGTCCGGTGAATGCTAGTGGAGCCTTGCCTAATCGCTCCATAGCCATCTGGGATGCCAATCGATCCGGAATGGTGAAAGCCGCATGAGTCTGATTGGGGCAACTCAAATGATACTGAGTCCGGACATGCCTGCATCTTTGTCTTCGCTGCACATGCTGAGCCCAGACAGCAGGTGCTACTCGTGAGCACACTCCGCTTGGCATGTGAAGCTTGAACTCATACGCACATAGCTTTGATGAACGAGCCAATGGCTATGCAAGAGGTGAGGGTATTTGCGTCATGGCTCTAAAGCCTTTGGATGATGCAATCCGAGATGGGGACACTATCCGTGCTGTTGTCCGAGGAACAGGCACGAATCAAGATGGTATTATCCACGAAAGTGCTGCATCTTAGAAAAAGCCTGATGAGATACAGGCCGAACTCCCGGAATTACTGTACCAAACCTGAATGCGCAAGCGTCCATGATCAAGACTGTCTACGAGAATGCTGGTCTAGACTTTGCTGAAACCCAATATTTTGAAGCTCATGGGACTGGCACACCTGGTAAGTGAAGATGGGCAAGTCTGGGGGACGCCAGACATGAGAGGCCCAGCTAACAAGTGTAGTTGGGGATCCTCTGGAGTTGGGGGCATTGGGTGTTACCTTCGGAAAGAGTCAAAGAGCACCTGATCAGCCGCTGTACGTCGGCTCGGTGAAAACCAATATTGGCCACTTGGAAGGCTGCGCAGGTCTTGCTGGCCTTCTCAAGACCATCCTTTGCCTTGAAAATGGGGTGATCGTCCCCAGTCTCAATTACGAAAAGCCGAATCCCAAACTGCGCCTTCAGGAATGGAATCTCAAGGTGCCAACCAAAACAATTGCCTGGCCTACTGATGGACTTCGTCGCGCGTCTGTCAATTCTTTTGGATACGGAGGAACTAATGCTCACTGCATTCTCGATGATGCATTCCACTATCTCAGTCAGCGCGGACTTGTGGGCAACACAGCGACAGTTCCTGCTCCCCTACTCACGCCAGACTCTGAGGGAGATGCCGATTCTGGACACGGCACCATGAGTGGAAGTCCCAACAGTGACTCTCAGAAGTATTTCCCAGAGCAGATTGAGACTCATTCAAGGTTGTTTGTTTTATCTTCTCCGGAACAAGGCGGTCTCCAACGCCTTGCAAGCTCGCTAGCTCAGTACATCAGCGAAAAACTCGCCACCAATCCTCAAGATTGTGGTAAGTTGTTGCATGATCTTGCTAACACACTGGCCACGAGAAGAAGTCTCTTTCAGTGGAGGGTAGCGTTTCATGCTTCGTCCGCGGAAGACCTGATGACTGCATTGACCCATAGGATTCAGAGTGGTCGTTCCGGGAAGGCTCCCAGCATCGCTTTCGTGTTCACTGGACAGGGCGCTCAGTGGCACGCCATGGGCCGAGAGTTGATGGCATATGAAATCTACTCTCAAACTATGCACGAGGCAGACAGGATCTTGACCAGCCTAGGCGCTGATTGGAGCCTCTTAGAAGAATTGGCCGCACCCAAGGAAACTTCACGGGTCCATATGTCCCAGTTCTCTCAGCCTTTATGCGCATCCGTGCAAATTGGTCTGGTCAATCTTCTTCGTCATTGGGGAATCATCCCCGCTGCTGTCTGCGGTCATTCGAGTGGCGAGATCAGTGAGTGAACGAAATGCGGCGTGAATTGTTTTCCTGCAGGAGACTGATGAAGATGTAGCCGCCGCCTATGCTGCGGAGATGCTGTCAATGCACGACTGTCTGAAGGTGGCGTACCATCGAGGTCGCTTGTCCCAGGATATCAAAAGAATCAAGCCCGAGCTGGAAGGCGCCATGTTGTCCGTGGGGCTGTCAGAGGAGGGCGCCCAGCAATACATCTCGAAGCTAGCTCCGTCAGAAGTCGCCGTCACTGCCTGCATCAACAGCCCATCCAATGTGACCGTCTCCGGTGATAGTCTTGCCTTGACCAAGCTAGAAGGCTTACTCAAGCTTGATGACGTTTTTGCCAGGCGACTGAAGGTGGAGAACGCTTACCACAGTCCTCATATGCAGACAATCGCGGATGACTACCTGACGGCTATGGGTCAATTGGGCATCTGCGAACCATCAGCCACCGCTCCAGTGATGTTTTCGACAGTGACTGGCAATCAAGTGTCGGCCGCAGATCTGGACGCTGCTTATTGGGTACGCAACATGGTGTCTCCTGTCCAATTTGTGAGCGCCGTCGACAAGATTGCGCCACTCAACAGTGGAGGTCGCCGGCGACGGCGAGACCTCATCGTCGATACCCTTCTAGAGATTGGGCCTCATGGCGCTCTTCAAGGTCCACTCAAGCAGATATTGACAGCTAATGGCCGAGCAGCAGATGTCACATATCTTTCTTTGCTGAATCGTAGTCACAGCGCGTCAGATACAGCGCTTGACGCTGCCGGTAAGCTCTGGGTCAGAGGACAGCCGCTGGTCTTCCGTAAATTGAACGCGCTGAGCTCCAGAAATTTTGATGCTATGACACTTACGGACCTCCCTAATTATACCTGGAAGTAAGTTTCAATCCCTGTGGGGTGAGACTTGACAACTTGGTGACTGAGATCACTAGTCATACCAACAGATACTGGCATGAGACTGCAACAAGTCATAGCCACCGAATGAGCAGAATACCGAGATTGGACCTACTAGGTAAGCCGGCGGATGACTTCAATCCGCATGAGGCCGTGTGGAAGAACATACTTCGTATATCTGAACTACCATGGCTTGCACAGCATAAGATGCAAGATGCGATCCTCTATCCTGCAGCAGGCATGCTCTGCGCCGTGCTAGAGGCCGCCAAACAGCTTGCGGCAGCAGACAAGATAGTCAGAGGATTTGAGTTCCGCGATATCATCTTTGGCCGCGCTCTCATAATCCCCACCGAGGATAAAGGGATTGGGATGTCCCTGCATGTCAGACCTCGAAAGATTGGCACCAAGGGAAATGATGCGTCATGGCTGGAGTTTACCGTCTACTCCAACCCCAGCGTCGCAGAGCATATCGAACACTGCTCTGGACTGGTCCAGGTCCAATATGGTTCAACAGAGTATCGGGAGAGTGGTCAGGATGAATCGTCTCGAGACTGGGACGCCCGCAAAAGAGAGTATCTGGAGTGCCAACGACAATGTACGCATACGGAGACGAGCGAAGATCTGTACACCAAGTTGGCATCACACGGGATGCAATATGGACCCCTCTTTCAACCGATCAAAGAAGTCCATACGGCGGAAGGCATCGCTTGCTGTTCCTTACAAATTGCCGACACGAAGGCTGCCATGCCAGCTCAATTCGAATACGATCATTTGATCCATCCGTCAACACTGGACGGAATCTTCCAAAGCTTCGTTGCTGGCGCTACTGACTGCACACAGGGGTGAGTCTCTGTCCTTAAAAGTCCGCCGTCGTATTCAGTCGGCGGGCAGCGTCAGCTCATCTCGCGGCCAAATCCCTTCGATATCCCTCATGCTGTTCAAAATGGCTGGACAAACGCTGACGAGGATCTTTATAGCATGGTACCTACTGCAGTTGGCTCTATGTACATATCTGCAGACTTACCCAAGGGCGCAGGAGCAGAATTCCGAGGCTTCTCCAAAGTCAGCCGCAAAGGCTTCCGAAACTTTGTCGGGCCAATATACATGAGTGACGAGCATTGGCTTGAGCCGAAGGTTGTTGTCAAGGGCATCTTTTGCACTGAGCTCGGTGCTTTGTCCGGCCAGTCTGGCTCAGGAGACGACTCGTCCTTCGTCAAAAAGATCTGCTCTCAGATTATCTGGAAACCAGATGTCAATAAGATCTCACAGAAGAATGCTCGACAAGTCCTTAAGATCGAGCACGAGAACGCCGAAGGAAACGTCATTACAGCCGACGATGTGACGGATTTTGAAAAGGTCGCGAAAGTCTATATTTCTAGAACCCTGGCCAACTTGTCTCCTGACGAAGAAGGTGCTCTGGCACCACATCACGCCCACTTCGTTCAATGGGCACGCCACCGAATGCTTCTCACAAATTCTTCCGCTGATGCGACGGAGGACGGTAACGAACTCTTGAACAAGATTGACTCTAGGGGTATCGACGGACGACTACTAGCTTTGTAAGTGCCTCCTAGAGAGTGTCATTTTCCTTGGGTTTGCCGAGCCAAAATAAGCAAGTGGGTTTACAATTAACGCTAACAATTTTCTCTTTCAGAATCGGAGCGAATCTTACCGCAATCCTGAAGGGAACGACGACATCGTTATTCGAGGCTGACAGGGTCGGCATGTCACTTGAGTACCAGACGCATGCGCTTGGCCTCGAAAAGGCCAACTTTGCAGCAAGATCTTGGCTTGATCTTCAAGCCCACAAGCGTCCTGACTTTGAATATCTGGAAATTGCAACTGGCCCGTCCGCGTTGACTCGTCCGGCTCTTGAGATCCTTGGAGGCAAGACCGGGACTTCCACACCACGTTTCAATCAGTATACTTTTACAAACTCGAACGAGAAAGCCTTTGAGGCTGTACGAACAAGCCTGCGTCCGTGGCAGGACAAAGTCCGATTGAAGGCTCTTGATATTGAACAAGATCCCACGACTCAGGGTCTGGAGAAGGAGTCCTTCGACGTGATCATCGCGAGCAATGTATGTGCTCAGAATTTCTTTATTAACTCCTTCGAGCTAATATCTACTTCAGATACTCCACACTTGCAAAAGCGTTGAGCAAGCCTTGGCCCACTGCAAAATTCTCTTGAGGCCTGGAGGTAAGTTGCTGCTCACTGAGTACACCAAAGACTCCGATCGTCTGGGTCTTATCATGGGTACATCCCCATCATGGTGGCGCGCCGAAGACGGCCGAGTCGGAGGACCACTCTTGGATGAGAGAGAATGGCATCGCAATTTGAGCGCTCACTTCAGCGGCATCGACCTGGTTGTCAAGGACACAGGAGATAGGAATAGCCATTGCGCTTCCATGATGGTCACAACCAAGCCCTCGTCACCAGCGGCGTTTCCATTTGCGAAAATTGTACTGCTCGAAGCAGAAAACCCAACACCTGAAGCTTGCCATTTCTCTGAAGCCCTAACGGAATGTTTATCGAAGAGTAATGTCGTCGTCGAAAAGATGTCTTTGGCCCTTGCAACAGTAGCGGAGTCGGATGGCACCATGCACGTCTCCAACAAGGGTATCGTCTCTTTGCTTGAATTGGAGCAGCCTATCGTCCACGACATCAACGAGAATGATTTTAAACAACTACACAAAGTGCTATTGAAATCTCAAGGAGGGCTCTGGGTCTCTCGGGCGGGTCTGGGTGTAGATCCTACGAGCGATCCCAGATTCGCTGCGACGACTGGTCTCCTACGCACGATCAGAACGGAGAAACCCGAGATTCGCATGCACCAGCTTGATTTGTCTACCAAGGCTTCACTGTCGCAGCCTCAAATTGCCGAGCTTGTCGCCGACTCATTCAGGACCGAATTCTGCACTGACTTCTTAGATGCTGAGACCGAGGTCGCCGAATTCGATGGGCAGCTCTACATCCCCAGGCTATTTGACGACAAAGCAAAGAATCATTCATTGCACATGGAGGGACGCAAAGCTGCACCTGAATTGCAGCCGTTTGTGCAGCCAGGTCGACCCCTTCGCCTCGATGTTGCCGTACCCGGTATGCTCGACTCGCTGCACTTTGTGGATGATCCACGGCCATTTGCCCAATTGGGTGATCATGAAGTCGAATTTGAGGTTCAAGCCAGCGCAGTGAATTTCATGTAAGCATACCCTTTGGTCTTTGTTGTGCGTCGAGACTGACTGATGTTAAATAGGGACATCATGGTATGTATGGGCCTTGTTGCTGACACTTTGCTTGGAGTGGATGCTGCAGGTGTGGTCAAAAGAATCGGCCCTGCAGTAAGCAGAGTGAAGATAGGGGATCGTGTAGCTGGCTTTGGTGGCTACGCCAACTTGGTACACATAGATGAAGGCCATGTAGAGCTTCTTCCAGACATCATGAGCGTAGAAGAGGGCGCGTCTCTACCGACAATTGCAGCGACAGCGTACCAAAGCTTGATGGAAATTGCGCGACTTGACCGGGGCGAGACGATATTAATTCATAGTGCGGCGGGCGGTATGTTCAAGCCTCTGTTTGATCTAAGCGGCAAGCATTATTGACTGACGTGCAAACACAGGGGTTGGACAGATTGCCATTCAGATGGCGAAGCATGTCGGAGCTGAGGTCTTCGCGACTGTCGGATCCAGCGAAAAGCGAGACCTAATCATGAAGACTTATAGCATCCCTGATGATCATATATTTAATTCTCGGGACTTGTCCTTTGCGAAGGCCATCATGCGATCCACTTCTGGCCAGGGCGTTGACGTTGTGCTCAACTCGTTGGCCGGTGAGGCTTTGAGACAGACCTGGGAGTGCATTGCACCGTTTGGAAGGTTCATTGAGATTGGCAAGAAAGATATCCTGGCGAACAGTGGGTTGGAGATGATGCCTTTCTTGCGCAATGTCACATTTGCAGGTGTCAATCTCGAGGTAAGCTGCGCCAGAGCTGACATGGATGGTGTGGAGGCACTGACTACCGTCCAGCACATGTCTCGAAACAAGCCCAAAATGCTTGCTGGCGTGCTGAACAAAAGCTTTGAAATGATACGATCCGGCGCTGTGGGCCTCGTTACTCCAACAACGGTCTACAAATATTCTGAGATTGAGCGAGTCTTTCGCTTGATGCAGCAAGGCAAGCACACCGGCAAATGTGTTCTCAAGGTGCATCCTGACGACCATGTGCCTGCCATTCCACGGAACCCTCATCCTTTGGTGTTGCCCGAGGACGCAACTTACGTTCTCGTTGGAGGCCTCGGAGGTATCGGCCGCAGTCTCGCAATAATGCTCGCAACCCATGGCGCCAAATATCTCGCCTTCATCTCTCGTTCTGGCGACGCAAAGCCAGAAGCCAAGAAGACTATCTCAGACCTCAAAAGCCTCGGCGTCAGCGCAATATCATTCGCTTGTGATACTGTCCACGCCTCTGTCCTGGAAGCAACCGTTTCCGAAATCTCCAATCGAATGCCCCCAATTAAGGGCCTCATTCAAGCCGCCATGGTCCTCAACGATACCTACTTCGAAGACATGACCTACGATCCGTGGTCTTCAACAACACGCCCCAAAATCCAAGGTACCTGGAATCTCCACAACATCCTCCCGCGCGACCTCGACTTCTTCGTCATGCTGAGCTCCATCTCGGGCATCGTCGGCAACGGCTCCCAAGCCAACTATGCCGCCGGTAACACCTTTCAAGATGGGCTTGCACACTATCGGCGGGGCCAGGGTCTCGCGGCGTGCACTCTCGATCTGAGCGTCATGGCGGGGATTGGATGGGTGGCCGAGAATGTGAAGGTAAGTGCCGAGCACAAAGCGGATTTCGAGCGGATGGCGATGGAGCCAGAGGAGCTCTACAGTCTTGTCGCCAGCGCCATCACGGGATACAGCGAGAAGGAGACAAGAATGCCAGCGCAGATGGTTACGGGTGCAGGGACAGGAGGGACGGTGGAAGCGATGGAACATCTGAAGACGGCCATCCATTTTGATGAGGCCATGTTCTCGTATCTGAGGAGGCTAGATAAGCATGGGGCTGTGTCAGAAGGTGCTGAGGGCGGACCGCAAGAGATCAGGAGTCTGTTGTCGGCAGCGACGAGTCTTGCGCAGGCAGGTGAGGTTGTGGAGGTGGGTTTGACCGGCAAGCTGGCGAAGTCGTTAGCAATGGCAGCAGAAGACATCGATACTAATAAGCCCGTGCATGGGTACGGGGTTGACTCGTTGGTGGCAATTGAGGTGCGGAATGTAAGTGTCCCCTCTGAGTCCATTCTGGCCCGTCTTTCACAGACTCGGATTACTGACATGAGAATGCGATCTAGTGGATTTTCAAGGAGCTGAAAAGCCAAGTCAGTGTCTTTGACATCCTGAGTGCGGTGCCGATGTCGCAGCTGGCTGTAAAGATTGCAGAGAAGAGCACTTTGGTATCTTCCGATGTACTGAAGCAGGCTGGGAAGGCCAACTAGCTGGGATGCGGTTCGCAAGCCTGCGACAAGATGGATATGGTAAAATAACTCTCTAGGTTGGCGTTGCAGCTGTGTCCCGATGCTAATGCCGGCTATCATTACCTCGGACAAAGGGTTCTGCGATAATTCTTGATTATGGACAGGAATTAAGACCGTTGTGACGGCATAAGAGCCTTGCAGCGACCGGAGGTTTTCGTACATGCAAAGCTTCGCACGAGCTGCACGATGTCGATCCGACATCTGAATATGGACGCCCTAGAGCATAACCCGCATATGCATATGCACTTTGCCATCCCTCATGCATTGATAACGGTCCTCTCTTCCACATTCCCATCCTGTTGATCTTCTTGCGCACGGCGCATGACGCTTTCAAGAGCCATGAAGATTCTTTGCCTGCATGGGTACGTCCATGCCACATTGTGACCCTGGCTCTTTCTTCCAGTTCCCAGTTCTATGGCTCTTGAGCATCCGTGACCCTGACTAAGCGCTCTCACAGCAAAGGCACGTCCGACAAGATCTTCGAATCGCAGACTCGTGCGTGGACATCTCTCTTTTTCTCACCTCTGTACCAGCTCACGCTTCAACATCATCCCGGTCCTCTTCCGCGTCCTTGCTACTGCCCAGAGTCCTCCACTACTCTGCCCTACCCCTCCCTCTCTAACTCTGAACCCCTCTCTGCCGGCCTTTGTCGTATATTCTACTCCGTTTATCTCCTACCTCGCTTCTTTCCTCAAAACCTCATCTCAATCCCACCCCTTTCTAGCGCCGCACTCACCTCTCCTATCATGATCACCCAGAAGCCTTCCGCGCCCTCCTCCCCTCCCACTACACCTACGATTTCCTCCCCGGCGAACACTCAATGAGCACCTATGCCGGGATCTCCGATTTCTTCCCCGGGCCGTACCTGTGTTATCATACCACCAACACGATGGAGAAGGTGGAGGAAGCGATGAGATATGTTGGCGAGGTTGTGGAAGATGAAGGTGCGTGTTGCGACTTATCTGACGGAGGAGGTTGGGGTATGGAGGTAATGAGAGAGATAAGTTGGGGGATGGGCTGACGAGCGGGGGGAGAACAGGGCCGTTCGATGGGGTGATGGGGTTTAGTCAGGTAAGCCGCCTACCGAACAACTGATCCCTTACACCCCAAAGTCCAGGAGGAAAAGACGATGCTGATCCCCCTTTCGTGGGATCCAGGGCGCCGCTCTAGCCGCAGCCAGTACGTCCACCCCCTTTCCCTAATCCACCGCGCACACCAAAACCCCGAATTCATCAACCACCTACATCCCCGCGGGAGAAACCCCCATCCAATTAAACTTCCCCTAATAGTAATACTCGCCCACCAAAACACCCACCCCCTCTCCCCTCCCCTCTTCCGCTTCGCCATTTTCCTCGCCGGCGGCCCGCCCTTCTCCGTCTCCCCCAACCACGGCGCGGATGTAACACCTCTCTACATCCACCCTTCGACCGGTACCATGAGCGGGGACATCGTCAACCGTACCATCGATGAACGCGAGATTGAAGAAGGCCGCGCTGCTGCGCCGCGTGAAGCCCGAGAAGGGGAGGGGACGGTGAGAAGGTACAACGCGCTTGTCGATGACGTGAGGATCGAGATTCCCACCGCGCATGTGTATGGACGAAATGATGTTGATGTGGGGAAGAGCGAACAGTTGGTGGAGTTGTGTGAGGCTGGGGTGGATGGGAGCAAGAGGGTTGTGTTTGTGCATGGGGGTGGGCATGATGTGCCTAGGGGGAGGGAGGTGAGTCAGGGGATCGCGAGGGCGGTGGAGATGGTGGAGGAGAGGGGGAGGATGGGGTGGTGATGGGGAGGGTACTGGAGGGGTTGTGGGTTGGCAGTTGAGGAGGTGGGGGTGTGGGGGTGCAGGCTTGCTTTTTGATGTTGATGGGTCAATGGCTTTGACCTCGGAAGGACTGGTGAGGTGCGAATTGGTGGTCAGACAGACCAAGTCTTTTTTTCTTGAGGAGAAATCCGCTGGTTGTGATTGATCGGTCTGCACAATCTTTCGGTAAGTGGGGACGTCAGTCAGATCTTCATCTTTCAGGCCAGGATGAGTTTCAAATCAATTCTGCAGGATCCTGTCGAATGATTTCGATCCCCCTTTCTTCATCGCTCTCTCTTTGCTGGCCGCTGTGCCCTTTTTACCTCCCTCCCCTCCTCTCCGACCGCTAGCCGTCCACCACTACAGCCAACACCTCAATCGCCAATCTCAACACCTTACTCTCCGGCTTCGGCACCACCCTCCCCACCCCCCCTCCCTCGTCTCCCCTATCCCTCAAACACCCATCCCACGCCGTGCCCGCATACTTGATCACCAGATTCATCCCCCACGCTTCCTCATGCTGATACCCAGCCCCCCCAGCCTCACGATCCCAGAAGTCGAAGCGGACGAAACACCGCGAGGACGTGGTTGCGCCCTCCCTCCCAGAACTTCGACGCCTCGTCGTTGCCACGATCGACGCGTCCCAAGATTCAGTCCCACTCGAAGTAACATTCCTCGTCAGTGTCGTATGGTTGCGACCACCAGCGCTGTCATTGTCCAGCCCCGGAATCTCGCCGGGGAAGCTGAACGGCACCACATACTCCGGCCCAGGCGCGTGCGCGGGGTCCGTCGTGAAGAGGAATCCGCGACCGGAGGCCGGTTGCAAGGTGCTCAGCTGGCGGAAGATGACCTCGATGCAGGAGTCCGGGTCGCCGGCGCGGAGGGGTGGGGGCAGTGCGGGGCAGGTGAGTTGGTATATTGGATTGCCTGGGGATAGGGGAGTGAGCGGTGGCGCCGGGGATGCGGCGGTGAGGGAGAGGAAGAGAAGATGGAGGAGGAGAGGAGGAGTGAGGGAAAGCATTTTGGGCGGAGATGGGATGGATGGTGGGTAGGAAGGAGGTGGGGAGAGGCAATGTGGGGATCATATGGAGATTTTGGATCTGGAGAGCGATCCATGAGGGCTGTGATTTGCCCGCTAGCATATCGATCGAGGTAAATGATGGTATTGTGTGCCGAATTGTCTCATGCAGAGGCCGTCTGTTTCAGCTGTGCATGAGCACGACTTTGGCGACGCAGCGGCAAACCTGCATTGACTAACCACGCTATTTGTAAGACTTCATCGCATGGACCGACCAGTAAACGTGAAGGTAAGACTGATGCGTAAAATCCGGACAGAGAATCGTATGAGAATTTGAGAAGGTGAGAGTGACAGAGAAAAAGGGGCTCAGGGGTTGGAAATTACGTCACAAGGCATTCTTCTACGGTGAGGACAGAAGACATTTCGGACAGAAGTTATTTCGGCAAGGACTCGAGATCATCGCTTTGGATTTTTCATTCTTTACACTCATTCCAATGTTGCTATCGACTTTTTTTATGAAAAACAGACATCTGTGCAATAACTTCACTTCCGCTCACGGATGGACCCGCTCATCGTCAGTCAATAGCCTTCGAAAGACCTATCCCTCAAAATCCATTCTCTGCAAGGAAAGCGTGATACCTCGCAAAGCTCTCCTGGGCAGAATAGTGCAGACTCACCATGTGCCCCGTTCCCGTGGGAATGAAGTAATCACACTTCTCACTCTTAGGGAATAGGCTGCATGCCTGTGCCTGTGGACTCGAAGCGCCATCTCCGCACGTGGCGAGCAGACAGAAAACATCGTCTGCATCGCCTGTCACAATGAAAACAGGCGCGGTACTAGCGGGCGCCTCTTTCAATCCGCCTGCGATGGACGCCAACTCACCAAGTCCGACAACATCTTCATCGTCAAAATCCTTCTCAAATACTGCCTCATCGTACGATCCAGGGCGGCCCCACAGATACCCACGACGGCCCGCTTTGGACGACGTGACAAGGTACCCCAGCTGCAGCGAACCAAAACGCCCAGGGTCGTAGGCCTGCGCAGGCAAAAGTAGCGTCTGCGGAAGGTCTGCGGCAACAGGGATGATAGAGACACCGTAACCGGTGAGGACGAACGCGGCGATATCGTCCGGATGGTTGGTCGCTTGGGCGTTACCGAGGACGGAGCCGTAGGAGTGGCCGACGAAGATAACCCGGTTGAACACTTTGCCTGATCCCTCATCAGCTCAAAATCATCCTATTCAGGGGAAGGGGGCCTACCAGGGACCGCCGTTCCCGCTTTCAATGCCATGACAAGCTCATGTGACACGGCCTCCTCGAGATTGACTTGTTGCTCCGTGATGGGATCCGGATGCGTTGAGTTGCCGACGCCAATCCGATCAATTGCCAGTGTTGGATAGCCCTGCTTACTCGCAAAATCCACGGTCGAATACATATCCCCATCGATTCCGTCGGGATACCCGAGGCCGAACCAGTACAGGTTGTTCTCCGTCACGCCAGACATGTAGAGCTGGATCACGTCGCTGCGATTGGCCACCACGACTTCTGGGTCGCAGTAGCGGGCTGCTACTATGCCATCGAAGGAGGTGGGTTTGAGGGGAAATGTTGTGACAGCGTCGCCGATGAGGGTTTGGACAAGTGCGGAGATCGCACCGGGTGAGGTGTAGTCGAGATCAGTAGGGATGGGAAAGACCTCGTTGGAGGCGGTGGCGCGAATCGGGATCTCAAGGTAAGTGCAGGTCGGATTCGCAGAAGTAACGAGGAAGAAGGAAGCAGTGAGCAAGAGAGAAAGAGCTGAGAGGATGTTGCTCAGAGGGGTAAGATGATATGCCATTCTCGACGATGCTGAAGGCTTGGGATAGACGAAAGGCTTGAGATTTGAAGAAGCCTTTGTGCGTGCACTGATCTTCTTATTTATACAGGGGACTGACTAGTTTCTGCCAACTCACATCATTACTCAAAAGTCAGCATCATCAACACAAGTCGCGGATCTTGTCCCCGGACTGGATCTATCGCGATTTCGAACCGGAACAGTCCTCCGACAAAGCCATGAGAGGACGTCAGATGCGCTCGACTTGGGAATCTGTGTGTGGCCTCAAGTTGATGATTTGGAATTGGTGGTAAAGATGGTGTGCCTGCACTTTCATCTTGAAATCGATCACGGGGGCCCAGCATAGTGAAGAAGCAGAAAAGACGCTTGCGCCTTTCACAGTCCATACCTGCGGAAAGGATGGCGATAAGGTCAATTCTCTTTGACCGGATGCCTTCACGCTTCTTGCTGATCAAGTAGAACCTCAATCTAGCCTTCAGCACTCAAATCTTTACAGATATCTCCGGTTGAGACTCGAGGCCGTTGATGCCGAGGAGAACAGATGAATTCTGCCAACATGCGCGGCTACTATCTCACCCCCCAAGACCATTCGCCACTGATGATTCGAAATATCTCATAATATGAGTGATTGGGGTTTTGCAGACTGCCACATCACTACAATCGCCGCGGAAATTGTCGCGGAAATCGTCGCGATGGATAGCATAGTGGAAAATTACTATCTTTGGTGAAAGACAAGGCAAGCAGTCACACCATTCCTGATTGGATCCTGCTATCGACATCCTGCCTCTGCTAGTTCTGCTTTCTCGTTTATTTCACAGAAACAGAAATGCTTGCTCCTCATTAGGCAGGCCGTTCGCACCCGTGCCGTAAGGCTGCATTTGGTGGGTGCCAGAGAAGACACTTCGGCTGCGAAGCATGGCCCGAAGAGGCAACAAAATGGGCAGCTCAATGTGCACGCCAGCCTTATCAACAAAACTTCCCGTTCTCGAATTCAGACCCTCCTAAGCAAGGTAGTTGACCTGAGATATTTGACCAATCTCAGGTTCGTCAGCTATCAGACGGCTCCACGACCTATAAAGTTCTTGCTCATCCTGACCCGCCGCATCACAGACATCTTGCACCGAGTGTCTTTATGTGCCGGTTGTGTCATAATCATTGAGGGTAACTACGATTCCACTATGTGGAGGGTCCCCAGTAGCATTTGCCGTATTGTAGAAGATCTCATACCAGTATGGATCATCAAGCGGGACCAAACCTAACGTGAAGGTGGCATAGTCCTGCTCATGTGTCACTCAACAATCAAGGTCTTCTCCTCCCTTTGGAAGTCAAACAGGACCTTGCGCGTACCTGAAAAGCTGTATTGAAGGCCTCACACTGCTCATAGATGGCCTCCTGCAACCCAAACACACCCGCCAGATTCGGCTTCTGTTCCACATAGTCTGCCATCAGCTCTTCAACCTGGTTGGTGAATTCACCCCATGAGCGAGCCAACAGGAACTCGGTCACGGTGTCCGAAGTCGCTGCTGTACCTGCCGCGGCAGCATGCGCAGAGGCGACGGCATTCGTCATTGACTGGAGGGCTGTGGGGACTTCCTGAATTGAGCAGTGAGGTCAGGATGGTGTCAATGAAGAGGGAGCCCGGGTAAATACTTGGGCTGTGGTTGGAGGAGTGTTGGCCGTGATCGCAACGACAGCCTTGTCTGTGTCGACGCACTGCTCGGAAAGTGCCAGGTTTGAGGCTGCAATGTCCTCAATCGTCGCTGTCCGGACGATGGACGTCAGGAGTGGGACCCCCAAAGCGATGATGGATGTAAGCTGCATCTTTCAAAAAAAATGGACGGCGCTCTCGAGCAGATACAAGTCGAGCGGAATGGGTGATCTGTAAATCGAAGACCTGGGGATTTATTTGTGGGTATCACATTCTTTCTGAAAAGAGTCTCCCAAATATGAGGTATCGACCTCGTACCCGGACGACAGTCGATGATCGTGATCACCGTCAGCACGGATTTCAACAATGCTGACATGCATTTCGGCCCACCCGTTTCTCGTTGCATCACGCACGGCGATTGACGCGTGCGCTTTGCAGATGCAGGTACCAAAACTCTCCGATTGGAGCATTGCCTTGCTGTGCCACATGACCGCGGCCTGGTAAGCGACAATTGGACCGTTCATGTCTCGTATTTGGAAGATTCTGCCATATTGAGCAGCTGGTTCTCGCTCACGTCTTTTCAGTTCTCGAGGAGACAGGAAGTAGTGACCTGCTTTCCAAGTTGAGGAAGCTCGATCATGCGTCCAGTCTTGATTGGGCTTCTTTCATCGCCGTTGAGCTAAGGAAGCGACGATCTAGGTGTGGTCGAAGCCACTGCTGACCGTCGGACCTTTTCTCCGGCTGTGCATGTCAGATTGCGTACACACATGCCTACAGGACTCACATGACTCGGTTCCGTGGGAACAGCAGTAGTCATGATCCCATAAGGCCTTAACTAGTTGTGACCTTTTGATTATCGCATCTTACTGCAAAGTCGACATGCTTCAAGACTATTGACTTACCCATCGAGCAAGGAGGTTCACAGATATTCCTGTGTTGGAATCGGTCACAATCGCCATCGTTGGAATGAACCATCCTTGTTGTGGCTGCGAGAACAGATGAGTTGATTTTACGGAAAGTACGAAAACTGACACCTGCCAGACTCAGCCCAGCCATCATGGATGACGAGAAACAATATCAGGATATTGAAGATCGGACTAGAGTGCACTGACAAATCTTCTCACACGCGGGCATGTTCATTGTTTTCTTGCATCGATTCCGATGATTTTCATCAAGCTAGGAGAGATGGCACTCTTACACGAACACCTGACATGAGCATCCTCTAATTGTCTTGCTGACCCTCACCGACCAGTCGGCCTTCCTTCACTAATACCATTCCGTCTCTGCCCCCCATTCCTCACGAAACTCTCCCTCGGCTCCACTACGTAGGGAGGCATCTGAAGCTCTGCCAGCGAGGGCAGGGGGAGGGGATCGTTACCTGCCAATCTTTGTTGCTCCACATTCCGAGCATAAGCATGGGCGGCTTCTCGAACCCTTTCTCGTTGTTGCTCGACGCTGAAGGGTGTGACGTCGCTTGAGGGAGTTGAGGTTTCCGCAAATGGAGATATGCGATCGTCCGTCAAGGAAGAGGAGGATGGGAGCGGACGAGCCTGGGCCACATTGTTGTCTCCAATGACTGAAGCGAGTCCAGACCAACCTTGAGCTAGCGGCAGTGCTGAAGGGTCTACCCAGACAGGAGTCCGGAAAGTTCGAAGCTGCCGTGGAGGCGGCGCCGAGTCATGGAAATCTCCCCAGAATCCAGGGATACCAGCCCTTGCTGAGGATTCGGGCAGCGGTTCAAGCGCCATGTCGGCATCCCAGAGCTCCCTGAAATTGATCTCCTCCGGGATGATAGACGATCGATTGATCTGGGCATGAACAACAGCCCCATAAGCATCCCCCAAGCTGGGCAATGCCTCCACCACCCGATGCACATAAAGCTTGCACCAATCGTCAAGATCGTTCGGGCTGCCCGGCACCCGTTGCGCCAACCCCAGCCGGAGCTCGAAGGAACCCTCCATGCGTCGCGATTGCAGAATCCCCGCCTTGAACAGCAATTTCAAATTCTCCCTATCCTCCTCCAGAAACCCCTGCGCGCATTCCCGCTGGCTCACATCCAGATGCGCCAGCAGCTCCTGCAGCACATAATCCGTGGCCCGCCCGTGCAGCCACACGGCCGCCTGCTCCACCTTCGCCTTCAGCACCGCATACTGCCGCGCCGTCGCCCGCCGGTACGACAACCCCGGCCCGCCGTCGTGGTCAGATGCCGGCGCCGGCGGCGGCGGAGCACCATGCTCGCTCAGCAGCAGCGCCACCACATCCCGCTGCATCCCCCGCGTATCCCCCGTCCGCACCATCTGCGTCAGCAACTCCGTCGACCGGTTCCGCCCCAGGTAATGCGTCAGCGCATCGGCCAACTCCTCGCCCATCTGCGCCAGCGCGATCCCCGCCCCGTGGTTCCAGTATTCGGCGAACGCGCGGTTCCGACTGAACCCCCGGACGGGCTCGTCCGAGTCGCTGGTCGCGGACATCGCCTCGTCGTCGTCGTCGTCGGCGGGGATGATTTCTCCGTCGTCGTCGTCATTGGGGGGGGCGGGCGTGCCGAAGGGCATGTCCCGACAGATCGGACACCCGTGGTCCCGCTTCCGGACGTGTAGCCATTGCGCGATGCACACGGAGCCGAAGGCGTGGCCGCAGGGCAGGGTCAGGGGGATCTCGGGCTGGGTGCCTTGGTTGTAACTTTCTTGGCAGATGTTGCAGACGGTGTCGGCGCTGTTGATGGTGCTGGCTGCCGGGTGACAGTTCAGTATTGGAGGCGGAAGGGTCGAGGGGCGGTGAGTCATGGGGTTGTAGAGGCTGCGGAGGGAGAGGGATTGCGCGGTCGAGTCCAGGAAGGCGTTTAGGTCGAGGATCGCGCTCATCTTGAGTAGAGATGTTGGATGGGGCGATGGAGGATATGGTTGGGTGAGGTGAGCTAGGAACGTCGACACGAGATACGCAAGAGATAGCAGGCCCGATCGAGGAAGCAATGTCGTGCGAAAGACAAGTGAATATGGTGGATAGAAATCGACTTTCTGCTGAGAAATATTTTTCTCATATAAAGACGATTGTCGAAAAATCCCCTATAGCCTCCGATCCGTGTCGAGCGAAACAATGACCTTGTTCCACCACAAAAAGTTCATTGTTACAACGTGTGTCTCAGCGATTGTAGCAACAGCCCCTCATTGTTCGTCCAAGTAAAGTGTGAGGAGGTATCACGAAAAAACCCCCGAATTTTGAGGAATTTATTGGCGCTGCGGTGGCGTTGAGCCGTACGGTGCGATATAGAGTTGCGCCACAATTTCTCTCAGAGGAAAGAGGTGGGCGCATGGCTGTTTTCAGACTTTCACTGTACGACGACTGTGTGGGATATGGAAGGTGATATAACTTTGCGATATCTTCGAAAATGTTATTGGATCTTCTTGAGAGATGATTGGAGTTGGCAATGGCATTGGATGGTGGGTTAATGGCCTAGCCAGACGATTGTTCAAATTCGGAAATGTGTTAAGTCCTATTGTACCACGACTGTTTGGCATTTAGGGAAGCATGTTGTGGTATCTTTTATTATTCGGAAGCAGGTTGGAAAATGGACAACGAGATTCTTACATTGCTGAATTTTCTTCGTCGCTGATTCTCAGGGTCGTGCTCACTGTCTCCCACTTCCTCCTCAACGTTCTCGTCCTCGCCTTCTTCTTCCACCATGTCCCTGCTGTGGTTCACTGTCAGCTTCTGCAGTACTTCCCTCATGGCCGGGGGGTTCAGGGGTTCCCATATCGCGGATGAGTTCGTGGGCACGAGCTAGCGTCCGATCGATCTGCCGCGAGATCGATTCTGTACTCTCTTCCCGTGTCACATCTTCTACAATGTCCTCGAGAAGCTCGGCCTCGGCTCTCCAGCCTTCCTCGCTGGCTGAAGTTGCGGATCCGGGCTGAGTTCCGAGGAGACTCTCTGCGCGCGCCAGGGTTTGGTTGATTGATTCCGAGATGGATGCCGTATCCCCAGCCATCTCCTCACCACCGACGACAGGTGGCGTGTTGCTCTGCGCCATCAGGTTGAACGATCTCCTCGGCCCTCGGATCTGCTGCATATCTGCCTCCCACACCTCCCTGAGGTTGTACTCCGCGATGGAAGTCGGATCCCTTCCCTCCGCCACATTGATCTCCTGATAAACCCCACGGAGATTCGGCATCGCGTCCAACACGCGGTGCATATGCGTTGAAGCCGGGTTCGCCCCGTCGCCGAAGGGGAGGAGGTCCTTGGAGATGCCTTCCGCGATGATGAAGCGGAGGCTGAAGGAGGAGTCCATGTGGGGGGAGGTGAAGACCCCGGCTTTGAGTAGGTTTATCACGTTGGCTTTGTCTTGTGTGCGGAAGTCGGCGGCGGTATCAAGGAGGCTGAGATGCAAATGGTGGTGGAGTTGGGAGCAGGCGTGGGCGTTGAAGGCAGGGCGCGTAGAAAGCCAATTCGATGTGGCGGTCAGGGCGGTTTTGATCCGGGCGTAAAGGTCGGCCGTTAGTACGCGGTAGGAATTGTCGCGACTGAGGAGCGTGGAGGAGGACAAGCGGTGGTTTGAGAGGAGGGACTCGATGACGTCGGCGGTTAGTTCGCGGTAGGAATGGTCGCGACTGAGGGGCGTGGAGGAGGACAAGCGGTGGTCTGAGAGGAGGGATTCGATGACGTCGGCGGGCATTCTGGTGATTGTTGGGTAGCGGAGCAATTCGATGACGGCGGAGGTTGATGGCCAGCGTCCGAAGATCCGGTGCATTTCAACGGAGAGCTCGTCTTCGATGGGCGCTGGGGCTCTTGCTGGGCGTGGATTGTGATAACCGTTTCTGACGTTGGCCCAGTAGGCTTCCTCATCTGCGAGCAACATATCCACGTCTTCATCGATATCGTCCAGTATCTCTCCCTCCTCTAATCCTCCGTCCTCTTCGTCACCATCTTCTTGTATCTCACCCTCCTCGAAATCATCGTCGGGATTCACCCGAGTCTTGAAAAGTCTCTTCCTACACAAGGGACATCCATTTTTACGGCCAGGCACGTGTAGCCACCTAGACAGGCATACTGACCCCAAAACATGACCGCAAGATAAGGTGAGGGGGATTTCGGGTTCCTCTCCAGTATCGAACTCCTCTTGGCAGATGTTGCATTTCGAGTCCTCGTTGTTGAATGCCTTTGGGGTCGGTGAGGAGATGGTGGCTGACATAATGCCCTCACTCAAGGAAAGAAACGGCGGTGCGAACTTGTCCAAGTCCCTTTCCAACGGGCGACAGAAATCTCCTGGAGAGCGAGTGATGAGTCGTTCCTGGATGGAAGAATTGAGATTCGAAGCAGGAATTGAGGAATTGAAGCTGATTTTTCAACCAAAGCTAGAAAATGATTCCGGATATCTGGAGCGAGCAGAACAAATATACCCTGTATTCATTGTCCAGTTGTGTGTGAATCACGTTGCTTGTATCGAGTATGTATTTAGAGGAACAATGACTTTGTTCGATTGTAGATATCTTGTTCTGACAAAGAGCCAGCCATACGAATTTCGCGTGGCATTGCCTTACTGTCTTATATGCCTTCAGAAAGTCTACGGCTATGGCGTGTCCCGAATTTTTTGGCGCCATGATGTGAATAGCAGCTTCTTTCACGTTATGTGATAAAGATAAAGGCGTTCTCTACTCAATAGCAAGGGCTTCATATTCGCGTAATTCTGCTGCTCAGCCATGGTGTGAACAGTAGTGGCTTTCAAGGTATGTATTTAGATGAACGTTCTGTTGGACGAAATAGGAATTGAATTTCGAATAATTCTGTGAACGGCAAAAATATTGGAGATGTGGTGCAAAAGTTTGAGAAAGACTGGTACAGACTACCTGTCCCCTGCTAGCCATGCTCAAATTTGAAACCTGTGGGTCGACTATTGCTACCGTGTCGCCTTCGTACCTGATAAGCACTGTCTGCCGACCGCTCGGCGTTCAAACAGAGGTGAAAGCTCTAGATGCAGCTGGTGGAGGGTCCGGCGTGGGTTCAGCCGCTTGTGACGTTGGATCGAGGACGACTGGTTGAATAGGCTCCATTTCCTCATTCCAAAGGCTTTCACAGTCGATGTCAACAGTACGCAACGGCATGAAGCGTTCATGTTCGACAATCTGCCGCACTGCGGAGGCCAAAAGGGGCATCGCTCTCATCCATTGGGCCATATACGGCCTCGGCTCGCTTTCGCCGTTTCTCAATGACTCGATATCCCCGGCCACAGACTGCGACATTCGCATCCGGTCATCAAAGGATTCCTCCATCCGGGGTGAGGAGAGAATACCGGCCTTGATCAGATCCGTCAAGCGTATAATGTCGTAGTCGCGAAGATTTGCTGCCCGCTCTCTCAGTCGCCGCTCTAGGAAAACATACAAGTATTGCACATGCAAATCGTAGTGAGGGGGGTGTCCGCGTAGCCATTTGGCAGCATATCGGAATGCTGTCTTCACGAAGTCATAGGCCAGCCGAGTCTGTTCTGGGGATGATGGCTGCTGATCTGGGCTCTCAGTGAATAAATGGCGATGGTCGTCTACGATGTCTTCGATGATCATCTCATACGGCCCTACGAGTCTTCTTCTGACAGCGTTCATTACTGCCACTGTCGATGGGTAGTCGCCCAGGAAATACCCCAGCGCGGCGGCAGTCAAGCTTGCAATTCTTCCGCCCTCATCATCGACGATGGATTGCGGAGCGTTGTTTGGCAAATGTCTTTGTTGCTGTCTTTGTTGTTCTCCCTGCAAGTCCAGGACATTTGAATCGACGACTGACTGCGGTTCCTGAAAAGGACCCCACCCTTGGATCTCATCGGCCAGGTCTGACGGAGCAAAAGGCGTGTCGATCGGGGTCATTGGACTAGCTAGATCGATTCCTTCATCCCCTGCATTCTCTTCAGTTTCGTCTTCCTCATCGATCAAATTTCCATGGAGTCTGCCAAATAAGTTTCTCCTGCACAGAGGACATCCATTTTTTCGCTCAGCGGTGTGCAGCCACCGTGAAATGCAGACCGATCCAAAGATGTGCCCGCAGCCTGGGAGAGCGATCGGTATCTCGGGCTTCATCCCCATGTTGTAGGTCTCTTGGCAGATGATGCATTTGGTGCCGACCACTTCGATCTTATTTGGGGAGGTGAACAAGCCTCTGACAGCAGTCTGTATTCGGAGTTCTGGCCCCCTTCTCGGCGATTGGGCATCGTCTACCATTCGGTCTCTGTTGGAGAAGGGTCGGCCACTCATACTTGGGACACGCGGGAAGGACTTGTCAAGATTGGTGGCTGGAGTATTGAATAGATATTGTTGAAACTAGCGTAGATGGACCAGAGATTAGAGGTGGTGGGGCCTGAGTGTGGTATATGTAGACAGTCAGCTTGCAAAATTTTGTTAAGCGGACGCCGTATTGAGCATATGATGACTTTTTTATTTCGATCTCCTAAATGGACATGTATCGAGACATGTAGACAATGACCTTGTTCAACAGGAGCTATTCTCTCATCTGCTGCCGACACAAATCTCAGCTCTTCGGAGTCATGTCGAGAATGTCATCATTCCTTTGTGCCTTGCGTCGGTGATTGTTGTGTTCGCTCTCAAAAGATGACGGTCATTTCCAGTTCATGCTCGACAATGCCATTCCGTGCTTTGTCTGATGAACACAATGAGCATTTCTTTGTCAGTCCAATATATGTACCTTCGACACATGTTCCGACATCTCGACATCCTATCGATCTTCACAAAGCTTGCAAAGAGCAGACGCGCTTCTAACAAAGCTCAACTTCCAACTCAATCTTCGTGCCGATCACAAAAAACTCACTTTCATCTGCATACACTGAGTCAGTACCAATCCCAATTTGAGAACACAGAGGAAGCGACTCTTTTCTAGAGAATGACGACCATACTGAAGAGGATCGTCTATAGCCCACCGAAGTCAGACTACGCGAGCCACGTTCAAAACCTCCCAGAGATCACTCTCAGACCCAAAACATCCTCAGCCATGCCGTCGTCATTCACAGACCATATCAGCATGCCCAGCATGCCCAGCATGAGCATGCCACACATCAGTATGCCCACCATCTCAGCCTCTTCAATCTCCCTCCCCAAGCTGAGTCTCCCCTCCTTCCCCAAGCTGACCTTCCCCTACCTTAAAGACGACCTCACCTCCTCCGCCGTCCTTCCTATTCTACTAATCCTCCTCATCCTCTCCCTCATCGCCTACATCCTCCACACCTACCTCATCACCCCCCACGAATCGCCCCGTCACGTTGCCTTCGACCAGCCCACCGGCCCGGCTGAGCTCGAGCTGAGGACAGCCCAGGTCTATGAAAGATGCCTTGCGCAAGCCCGTCGCGATTATGCTCTCGAGCGCCTCTCCGCCCGACCGACCCCGCTACAACACGGGAGGGCGGACCAGGCTGCGTGGGGCCGGGTGGTGGCTCCGCCGCTTTTTGAGCCGCAGACGGTCGCGTATGCGCCTGCACGGGAGCCGGGGGTTCCAGCCAGGGCGCCGACGCCATTCACGCCGCCGGTGTTGCCGGAGAGTCCAGAGCCGATGACGCCGGTGCGGGAGAATCACAACAATGTGCTGCCGGTGAGAAGGGAAAGTCCGGTTTCCGTGGCGCCGGTGCAGGAGAATCTGGTGAGAACGCCTTCACCGGCGCCGAGCAGTGGACTGGTGGCAAGGTTGGTGGCGGTGGTGAGTCTGCGTAGGAGCACGAGGGTCAGGAGGGCGCCCAAGCGATTCGATGAGATGGATTTTCCCAAGGGAAGGAGGACATGATGGTTGAGCAGTTTGATGGTTGGGAATGTTGGATTTCTGCCATGCTTGTGCTGGTCGTCCATTTGTTTGAATTTGGGGTTGTTCAGAGGCGAAGATGGGAGAAGTTGAAATACCAAGTAAAATGGGTTCCAACGGGTTCCAACCGCGTGATTGTGTAGGAGCAATTCACATTCCTTCATGTCCAGTGTAAGTCCGATATCCTGTATGCCAAATTGGAGATATAGCAATCAAGATCCTACCGAGGCGGCTTATTGATGCCTTCAATAATTATTGCATCGTCCTCGGTTGTTCCTGCGAATGAGGGTGAAAACCGCCCGATCTATCCTCACGGAGTAGTGTCCAATCGGCTTTCATCGAATGGTCTAGAGGTTCAGGGTTCCTGCGGCTAACGCCGGCCACGTCAACCTAGAGAATGAAGATATGCAAGAGCACAACACTTGCCTGTTTGAGTTTGGCTGTATGCGTGCAGGATCCTTTTCTGCGGGCGATGCGGTGCTAGACCCTTGACAGCCATCGGTGGGCATAATGGCCCACAAAAGATCAACCAATCGAATATTCAAACGACTAAAGAACCGGTCAAATCACCATAGACCGCTCTTCATAAATGCGCCTTTCCTGCGGCATCTCAATCGTTCTTTGAACTTTCTGTTTTTCCGTTCCCTTACACATTTCGTGACTGCATCTTGTTTTGGAGTGTGCAGTTATGGCAAATACGATGGAGAAGTTAGCCATCACGATTGAAACCTCCACTACCACCTCCTCCGATGATGAAGCCGCTCAAGATGCCCACCTCTACGGTAGTAGCGGGAATGACGTGCACGACATGCACCGCATGGGCAAAACCCAAGAACTCAAGCGATCCTTCCGTTACCTCTCCATCATCTCCTTTGTCATCATCCTGCAATCGACGTGGGAATCGATACTCCTGGCATTTCAATACGGTCTCACCAATGGAGGCACGGCCGGGGTGATCTGGCTCACGCTGCTTGTCATTCTTGGCGCCCTGTGCATGATTGCGAGCTTTGCGGAGATGGCATCAATGGCGCCTACGGCGGGAGGGCAATACCATTGGGTCAGCGAGTTCGCGCCTAAGAGTTGGCAGAAGGGCATGAGTTATTTGGTCGGGTGGACAGCTGCGTTGGGTTGGGTGACTGGGGTGCCGAGCGCGGCTCAGTTGACCAGTACGTTGGTGCAGGGTTTGGTGTTGTTGCGGAATCCAGACCTGGAGATTGCGGATTTGTGGCAGACGTGAGTAAAGGCTGGATCAAGTCTTCCTTGAGAAGCACTGGAGGACTAAGTCAAGGTTCTCCTTAGGACCCTCTTCATCATGGCATTCATCGTCGTCTGTGGAACGTTCAACGTCTTCTGTGCAAGAGCACTCCCTATGACGGAGCTGGTGTTCACGGTCGTGCACCTGGCTGGATTCTTTGCGTTCCTGGCTGTGCTGTGGGCGACGAGCGAGCATGCACCCGCCAGTGTGGTATTCACCCAATTCGAGGATAATGGAGGGTGGGGCAACAAGGGGCTTTCGACTCTGGTTGGCATCACGACGCCTCTTTGGTGTTTTCTTGGTCCGGATGCCGGGGCACACATGTCTGAAGAGCTCAAAAACTCTGCCCGCGTGCTGCCATCTGCTATGATGTGGGGGTCCGTCCTCAATGCCGTGTTGGGGTTTGTCATGCTGGTGACGCTCTGTTTTTGTCTTGGTCCGGACTGGCAGGACGGAGTGCTTGGACTAGGAGATACACCGACGCAGACGGGGATCCCGATCGTAGAAGTGATGTACAGATCCACCGGCTCGATCGCGGCTACGTCAATCCTGATTAGTCTTCTGATCATGCTCTCGGCCATCGGCACAGTCACCGTGATCGCAACTTCGTCTCGTCAAGTGTGGGCCTTTGCCCGCGATGGAGGTCTTCCGTATTCTCGGATGATCCGTTATGTGAGTCTCTCGACCTGCTCTTCATCATCATGAGGGAGCTGTTGCTGATGTCATCTTCAGGTACGACCCGGTTGGGCGATTCCCGTCAATGCCATCCTCATCATCTTGCTCATCTCTCTACTGGTTACGGCCTTAAACTTCGGGTCGGATGTGGCGCTGGGAGCCATCATCTCGCTCTCTAATGCGGGGCTTCTGTTCTCCTACATCTCTTCAATCGGCAGCGTGCGCTTGAAGCGGTGGCGTGGCGAAGAGCTTCTTCCTCGGCCATGGTCGTTGGGCCGTTGGGGGGCTCTGATCAATGACATCGCCTTGGTTTTCCTGCTGATCAGCTTTGTCTTGACCTTCTTCCCGGAGACGCCAATGCCTGGTGCCGCGGGCATGAACTGGGCGATTGTGATTTTCGCCTTTGTGCTTGTTGTCGCCAGTCTGAACTATGTTCTGGGAGCGAGGAAGAAGTACGTCGCGCCCGTCATGCTGGTGAAGCATGAATGAGTGACGAGTGAGTACTTCATGGGCGATGATGGAAGTAATCCTTGTGGAAACATGGGTTTAGGTCTCATAATGAAGAACTTCTAATCCTCCCATCTTGATGCCTTTCATGAACAGCATCGCATTCCTGAATTCAAGGCTGACCTCCAATTGTTTCCCTCAATGAATCAACATCAGCTGCCGTTGGCTACTGAGCGCTTGAAGATGGCTCGATCATGCTGCGCTCTCCACCGAGCGCTGCCTGAAGCTCTAATTGTTCTGTTGATTGATTCGTTGCCGTCCTTCCATTGTGTGTCGTGAACATGGACCTCAGCATCGGAACGAAACCCCGGGCGTTCTAGCGGGGCCCCTTCCCCAGGATCCACCGGGATTTAGCGCACACTACCCCGGAAGCTGGTAATCGGCCTACTGTAATGACGTAGCCGTAACGGGTTTTTCATCCTCAGTTTCCTTGACTTTCTTTGGCTTTTCTCAGTCCTGCATCTGTATCACATTGCACAAACAAACACCCATGTCACCAACTCCAAGCATTTGAACCTCACAGCCCGACCACCGTCACTATGTCTTTAACCCGCACCCTCACAGCCCGCACCCTCCCCCTCCCCTTCACCCGCACCCGCGCTTTCGCCACCTCCCCTTTCATTCGCAAATCCGCGGTCGATCAAGCCAAGGAAGCTGCCCAAAATGTGGTCGAGAAATCAAGTAATGATGCCCTATTTCATTCAAACCCTTCTCGTTCTCCGACAGGTGCAAGTAGCCCAAGCTAACTACCATCATCGCAGAGGACGCCGCAGAATCCCTCAAATCCGCCGCCGGCATGACCGCCGGCGAGGCCAAGGGCAAAACCTCCGAGATGGCGGGGGAGGCCAAGGGCATGGCTGGCGAGGTCAGCGGTAAAACTGAGGGGATAGCGGGTCAGGCCAAGGGGAAGGCGAGTGAGCTCTCCGGAGAGGCTAAAGGGAAGGGAGCGGAGGTGAAGGGAAAGGTGGAGGGGTTGGCGGAGAAGACGAAGGGGGAGGTGGATACGAAGTGATTGAAATGGCAACTCGGGGGGAAAGAAGCTCCGGTGATCACTGAAAGGACGATTGGGGCTACCGGGGACAATGGTCGGCCATCACCAAAGCAAAAGCATGGGTCTGGAGTTCTGCGTGGACTGTACATACATCTTGAATGCTGTCGTAAAAAAGATATCAACATCTCCACACTTCAAGACTCGTGGGATGGTGTTTCACGACCCATGCCAATCCTGCAAGCGGGACGCCTGCCCACCAATCTGTCAGGCAATGTCCTTCCCTCTAAGAGGAGGTCAAGGCCATACAACAGCTCAAAGGCCCTCCTATACTCTCCATCGATCCCAGCTATGGATCTCCGAACAACAAGCAGGCATACACCCCAAACCCATCACTCGCCCAAGCACACAAAAAAGACGGGGGGAAACAATCCGTTGTTCCTCAGCCCCTCAAACACTGCCCCAAGGACCCAAGCCATGAACAAGCCCCCCCTCCTCACGTCGTCATCACCACCGCACCCCCATCCCCATCCTGCTCCAGCGCACCACCCTCCCCCCCGCATCCTCCCCGCACTCCATCCATGAGCATATAGCCCACCCTCGACCCCTCCCTTTCTCCCGCCGCGTGTTCGATCCAGACCCGCTTCTGCTTGCCGAACGCCGGTGTGCCGGCAATATACCCACCTAGGACCTACACACATCGCCTTGGTCAGCCCAGGAGAGCAAACCCCACTGATGCATTAGTTCTTGAAGGGAAAAGTCCAACGGAAGAAAAAAAGAAGAAGAAGAAGAAGAAGAAGAAGAAGAAGAAGAAGAAGGGAAGCCCCGATTCACCTCCATCCCCGCCACCATCACCCCCACCGTCATGCCGTCCCCCCTGCGCCCGAAGAACCGCAACCCCAGCCCCGAAAACGCCACCCTCGCCGGCGTCCCGCTCATGCTGATGATGTCGCGCGGCGCGTGCCCGAAGATGGAGCTCGAGGCCAGCGCGCGGATCAGGAGCTGCAGCACCGAGGGGCTGGTGTCGTCCGGGGAGAGCTCCTCGATGGCTAGGCGGAAGGCCGTGGAGGGGATGGGGATGTGGCTGTTTGGTTTTGTTCTCTTTAGTAGCGAAGATGGATGAAGGGGGGGGGGGAGGAGGGGGGGGGGAAAGCGAGTTTACATTGTGGCACCGACGGGGCTGGGGGTGGAATCGGTGATGTTGCTGAGGCTGATGCTGCTGTTGCCGTTACAGGATGATGAGACCGGCTTCGTCGAAGAGTTTGGAGAGCCATTGTCCGGATTAGGCGTCGCGCCGGTGAGGAGGGCGGACAGCACGGTGGCGATGAGGAGGGTGAGGATCGAGGACGGCATATTGGGCGATCAGGCGGTTCTTGAGCGTGGCGAGCAATTCTCGATGGTTTGCCTCGTGGATGCGAAGACGTGAATGGCAGGTGGTCCAAGCCCTTATCATCCTTGCGCTCATGACTGATGTGAGCGATCTCTTCCACCGCCTGAGATAGGCCCCTAAAGCGCATGAAAGTTCAAGACAGACTTCATTCGGGAGGAGATGGGGCACCTCCGTTTCCACATCGAACAAGAGAGGAGATGAGAAGTCTAGACTTTTGTATTGCGCTTGCTCGTTGAATAAGACACCGACTGATTATCCAATAGCTACGCATCAGGTTCCTTGCGCCAAGGGGCCATAGCATGCATCGATTTCTGGGGCGATCCAGGTCCATGCATTTATTTTCGGGCTTTCTCTTTGAGCAGAGACCTATCATCTACGTGGAATTGATCGCAGTAGGACGTTGATTGCTGCTCCTGGGGTCGAATATTTGATCGATTGCGTCGAACTTGAGAAAGGTGACTTCCATTGCCTGACAGACAGAGGAGTTTCAACGTGCACGCGCAAGCGGAAGATGGGGTCGGGCTCAAGGTCTCAGCTAGAATGCTAGGAAAAGGTATTCATGATCCTTCATTGGTCGAGGAACATCGTTGATGTATAAATCTCCCTTATTCGACCTTGTGAAGTGGTCCAGATCGATATACAGTTCTGTGCGAACGTAATATGTCCTCTGAGACACAGTAAACATATCAGTGCGCAGAGTACTCAATTCCTAGAAAGCCATAGACCGTGTTTTGATTCTTGAAAACCTGGGTTTGCAGAGTTGAGAAGCATCCTGACGTGAGACAGATGGAGCATGACTGTGACTATGTAACTTGGACAGTATCACCAACTGACGTGGTCGGGCGCTGAATTAGCGGACCTGACTCGAGATTTCCAGACCCAATGCAATTATCTATGTAAATCTCGAACCGAAAGTTCAGACCTGGATATGCGAGCCGGAATTGATTGAGTCCGATCAAGGAATATTCCAATATCTTATATGTTAAGCCAACCGGCGCATACGGCGGATCGGTGGATGGTATAGGGGTATAGGCAAGCACGCCGAGAGACGTATCGCCGTCATCGCTGTGCCACATATACTGATGTCGGTTCAGGAATTGGTTCCACCGCTTGGGGTCCGAAATTGCAAAATGAATGGCCCGTTGGATGAGCTTTTCAACATCCGCTTCGTCTCGGCTGCTGTCATGGCTAAATTGAAGGAAAGTTAATTGGATGGCAGGTTTGGAGAAGCGGACGTCATAAGTCCAAGGGTCTGTGGGAGGTTGAGACCCAGGTGGGAATCTGGGAGAGCAGAGACCCTCATCTCAGCAGATAATTCAGTGAGAGGTTTATTTAATCTTACAGTAATTGACCCGGCTCGACGGCCAGATTGACTGCTGTTGTAGAGCTATTGGACAAAGCATTATTCTGGCCACCAACCTGAGACAAGGCAGATCGCTTCGTAACGGCAACATCTTCAACTGTTGCGGCTGGGGCTTGTAATGAAGAAGCTTCCACCAGGCCACCTCTACCTAAAAAGTCCTCCTCGTATTCATTGATCTCGACGTAGATCTCGAAATTGAAGTATAGACCTGGATAAGCCAGCCGAAATTGATTGATTCCGATCAAGCAAGACAACCATACTCCATGGGTCAGGCCAACCAGCTCATGCGGCGGATCTTCAGCTGGTACAGGGCGCATGGGTCCCACACTGAGAAGAGTCTGGGTGCCCGGCCATGTGTATGGTCGATATTCCATGAATTGATCGTGCAGCCGGGGGTCAATTGAAGCACTGATGGCTTGTTGAATCAGGTCTCCGACTTGGGTTTCGTTCCGGCCGTCCTCGTGTTCGTAGTCCCTGAACTTCAGCGTGGTTGTGGGATGGGAGAAGCGAACCTCATAGAACCACGGGTCGTCGGGAGGCTGGGGCCCAGGTGGCAAGCTAGATAAGAAGAAGTCTTGGATCAGTCGAAAACTCTGTCAAGGGGAGGTCACTTGGATTTGGAAGCTTACTCTGAAGCGCCCAGCACAGTGGTCAGATTGGCCCCAGTTGCAGAGTTATTTGGCAAAGCATTGTTGAGCGGGATCGGATTCAAGGGAGATCGCTTCGTAACAGAAGTGACATCAGATGGGGCGGGAGCTGCTCCTAGCCCAGGTTGCCACTGCTGAGTCTCGAGCTGTCCAGATGCTACGATGTAGCTCATGACCTCCTCTGGTTTGATAATGATATTAAATCGCGGGTATACACTAGGATATGCGAGCCTAAATCGATTGATGGCGATCAAGCAGCTTGTCCAAATTCCGAATGTTAGTCCAATTTCCTGGTGAGGAGGATCCTGTGCCGGGCGAGTTTTGGCGACCGCAAGCTTTACAGCGACCACTGTGTGATCCCATGCTTGTGACCAAACATATTCACGTGGTTCCATGAATTGACTGCGCCGGTAGGGGTCACTTGACTGAGCGATGGCCTTCTGAAGGGCCTGCCCGACTTGCGTATCGTTTGAGGGTTCCACATGGTCGTAATCGTGAAACAGCATCCAGACATCAAGATCAGTGTACCGAAGGTGGACAGGCCAAAGCGCTGTGGGAGGTTGAGGCCCTGGTGGAAAGCTGAGTATGGAGTGATCTTGTCAGCGGAACCTCTGTCCACAGGTGGGAAGGGCTCATACTCGGGTGCACCGACTGTGTTAGTAAGATTGAGGACCGAGTCAGGGAGATCAATTTCGGTAATGGGCGTGTTCAGCAAGGTCTTGTTCGTGCTAGAGCTCCTGCTATTTATGGATAGCTTTGGAGCTGCAGAGGCACCCCGGGGGAGAGCGACAATACTTTGAATCATGATGGCGCCGATAAGGAACAGCCAGGGCGACTGAAGTATGGTCACTGCAATCACAATGTCCATCATTGACAGGCTATCGCAGGAATCCAGACGCAATACCCTCCACCAGGGAGGAAGTACATGGTTGTCGAGGTGCGGACACTTCTTTTAAGTACAAAAGTAACAGCCTCCACTGTCTGTCTAGGATCCAGTACGAGAATAGAACGTGAGATGTTCAGAGAAGCGCTCTAGGAGCCTTCTTTCTGAAGATGGCCCCATTATCAACAGGCGCGCAACGTCTTGTCTCAGACGCCACCATATTTATGCGCGAAATGCACAGACCAACAGGTTGCAACAGGACTACAAGAGTTCCGAATATCTTGAGGGTAAGAAATTTTACGAAAGAGGACAGCAGGTTCTACCATTTTATATGAATGCCCCAGATCATCACGGATTGCGCAGATTAAAAGATGGCCACTTTCTCAGCTTCCCGCTCCTCTTTTTCTATTCTCCGACCTCCTTGACGTGTCGCATTAAACGCCTGACATGATGGCAGAACCGATGCGACTCTCATGGCCACTAATTCAAAGAATGAAAATCAGCTGTCAAGGTTGAGGGGGAAGACTGATAGGGTGCAAAAGACAAGAGGAGGCTCGATTCACGCTCTTACGCCATCACGCTATCACAGCACTAGACAGCCCTCTCTCAATCACGACCCCACTTTGCCTTTTGATAGCCAATCACAATCATAAGCGAACAGACGCTAGAGAAGGGAGATCCTTAACGATCATTGTTGGACCTGGGTCTGAACGTCTACACGACCTTAAATACAATCGATGACAGCATTCAGCCTCAGGCTTTGGAAAGCTTCCATGATGTCTCAGACTCGACTTCCCAGCTATGGAGCTCCGGGCAACCCCGTCAGGGGATTCAGCAGAGAATCTATGTAGCAGAAGGCAACATGCCCGCTTCGAATCTGACCTTCGCATCCCGCCCAACGCACTTGGCGAAGGACTAGCCTTGTAGGCCTTGCGCCATCAGTCTGCAGCACATGGAGCTAATGCCCAGGGAGCACGCGATGGATCGAAAGGACCACGAATCGTGTCAGGTCCTTCACAGAAAGGGCTGGCGCGGCCCTGCATAGCATGTTCTGGTCCCTGCAGCTAGCAGAACCATTCCAAGCCAATCCTCGCCAGCGTAAGACACACCGCCACCTCTCATGCGCTTGGGCTCCCTACATATATTGCTTTTGTTGAGGGCAGAGCTCTTCTTGAATACTGCTTCCACCAACGTCTTTGCTGTAGCCATGCTCCCTTTCGAATCATCCGGAAAGAATCTAGCTGGGATCGCCGTTCTCGGCCTGGTGCTGTATGGAATCTATGGCGCAATCTACCGGCTGTATCTGTCGCCCGTCGCACACGTCCCCGGACCTTGGTTCGCAAAATTGACCTTCTGGAACGAGTTCTACTATGATGTTGTCCTTGGCGGGAGATACACGTTCAAGATTGGCGACTATCACGAGAAATATGGTTTGCACTCGTTTGACTGTCACCAGAGGCTTCCCGCTCAAAGTGATGCGCAGGGCCAATCATCCGAATCAACCCTTTCGAGGTCCATGTCAAGGACTCGGAATTTGCTGACGAATTGTATGTGGGCGCGAGCAAGCGCAAGTCTGATAAGTGGCCGTGGGCGGTGAGACTGTCATGATGTTATTCGGCCCACAGGCGCGATCTGACACCTCATTGTAGATGCGAATGTTTGGACAAGTAGATACATCGGCCTTTGACACGTTTGACCATGATCAGCACCGGGTCAGGCGCGCTCCGTGGAATCCGTATTTTTCCAAGCAGTCGGTCGAGCGCTTGCAACCTTTGCTCATTCAAAATCTGGTGAACAAGCTTTGCGATCGGCTTGAGGAGCATCGGGACGCAGGCAAGCCGGTGATAATGCTGCATGCTTACGCCTGCTTGACTGTCGATGTGATTTCCGAGTACTCATTTCCCGAAGGATACGGCTATCTGGACCAAAAGGAGTTCGATCGCGAGCACTATGACGCCTGGATGGCCATGTCGAAGATATCCCACCTTCTCAAACAATTTGGCTGGCTCTATCCCTTCCTCAGCTCTTTGCCCATGTGGGTGACGAAGAAGTCAAGCCCGGAGACGTACATTGTCTTGCAACAGATGCTGCGTCTCCGACACGAGACTACCCAAATCGTCAATGCGAAAAAGCAGGGGGAATCGGACATCAAGCAGTGGACCGCACGACCATCCATGATAGAAGCCTTCCTTGACTCCAATCTACCTGAGAGCGATAAGACCATTGAGAGGATCGCCGGGGAGGCTCAGATCGCCATAGGTGCAGGGACTCTGACCAGCAGTCACTGCCTCAAACACGCCACCTTCCACATCCTCGCCAACCCCCACATCCACGAGCGATTGATGAACGATCTGGAACGGGCAATCCCCGACACCGACGCCCCACCAAATCTGCGGCAGCTCGAAAGCATCGAGTACCTCGTCGCCATCCTGTACGAATCCCTGCGTAATTTTCACGGCGTGACTCAGCGACTGCAGCGCATCTCCCCGGACCAAGTCATCCACTACAAAGATTACGCGCTTCCTCCAGGGACACCCATCAGCATGACCAGCGTTTTCACCCACGACAACCCGGACATCTTCCCAGAGCCCTACGAATTCCGACCTGAGAGGTGGCTACCCTTGTCCACCAACGGCGTCAGGCTGCAGAAGTACATTATGGCGTTTGGGAAGGGGAGTCGGCAGTGCGTGGGGATGGAATTAGGCAAAGCGGAGATCATGACGGCCCTGGCGACGGTGTTCCGACGATTTGGCAGGAAGATGAGTTTGCTGGATACGTACAGGGAGAGGGATATCGACTTCAAGCATGATTATTTCAATCCCATGTCCAGTAGTCAGAGCAATGGGCTGGTTGTGAAGTTTGAGAAGTGAGTCGTTGGTAATGATCTGTAGGTAGGAAAGAAAATTGCAATCATCATACCCGTCCTGCAGTGTCACTCCTATGAGCCCCTGATTCTGGCACACAACGATATGAAGCACGCTGTCTCTGAATAACAAGATACGTATTCATTGCCGCCCTAAAAGGAGCAGGTTTAGTGCCGGTGGCTCTATGCTGGGGCACAATTTTTCTGCGCACATCTGAGCTCTGTGCGTGTATTTCATAGAATAATGCCAAGCCTTTGCCAACTGTTTGTTGATCTTTGGATCTCGACTTTTTCAACTTCATCACACTTTACTGCATTCCCACTTTTCCTTTCCATCACCTTGCAGGTCAGACAAGTCTGCGAAGGTCTATGCAGGTAACAAGAGTCTGTCCTCCAATGATCAGCCCATTCTCAAGCGGCCGTTAATCCGGTAGGTGTTCTCAGCTTTCATCTTAATCCAGCTCTTGTGCCATTCAGATCATTGTACGGTTCCCATGCTTCAATTGCTCAATCGCCCCCTGGTCGATCCCGCGTGGACCCTATCAGTGCACGTCATCGGGTGGGTCTCGCTGATGGTCGCCATCTGGATTCTGGAGTGATTAGGACTTCTGGATCGGACATGATTCATGATCCAATTGGTAATTGGGCGGCTCCACTCAGGTACGGGGTGACATGCATGCGGCGACAATGAGCTCATGCAAGAGCTTGTGACTTCGTGGAGCGGCGTCATCAATTTTGTGATGAGGCATTGTTCGTGAAGAGTGTGAGTTTCATGGAGAGAGAATCGCTGTATATTGAGAGTGCTGGTCCTGTGGACGGTGATGTGCGGTTTTGCAGATGGTGCGCTGATGATCGAAAGAGGGAGGGACTTTGCAAACATCATGACCCGGTTGAGATTGGAAGCTGAAAAGACGGGGTCCATTGATTTGCTTGGCTGAGATTTGCAACTAATGGCACTCACTGCTCATCCACCTCTACTGAACAGAAGATTTGGAATCTCCAGTCTCTGAGTTGAGCAGCGTAGGCTAAGTTGCCTTGTTCTGCCACCCAATCTTCCAACTCCAGGAGCCATGTTCCTGCTAAAGGATCAGTTGTACCCAATATCGACATACGCAATTCGATTGCTTGTCGCTGATTCGCCTCTGCTGAAGCCATCTCCCCAAGCTTGAACTGAGATACCGCCAGGAGGTGAAGTCCGAAAGGTAGGAAACTTGTCCGTGGCTCAACATTCTGAGAATATTGGATGATTTGTCGAGCCAATCTTTGAGTCGCAATGAAGTCACCCTTTTCCATATGTTGATAGGTGAGACTGAGACAGCAATCCAAAGTTCGAACATCGCCATAGCCAAGACTCTGAATGCAGCTGGCTAGCAGCTTCTCGGTCACTGAATGTCCTTGGCCATTGTTTCGTCGGAAATCCAACCAATATGCGTAATTCAGGCGGGCGTCTAGTGTTTCCCGGTGCATCGGACCAAGGTGATGTTCGAATTGGTCGCTTGCGCTGTGGACATAAACGTCCAGTACATCTTGGAATTGAGACGACTCAAGGGAAGCGAGCCAGCCGCAGACGCGACAGAGTGGATGACCGCCACCCATTATCAGGTCGCCTAGATCGGCGAACTGCCGTAGTATGGCTATTGCTATCCCTAGCCTGTTCACGTGAGCCGTATCGACCACGATTCTGATCAGTCCCATTAGCGTTCTAGGATTCTCCGCTTGTAAGATCTCCTTAATGCTGGCGGTCGCACGAATCAGCATTCGACCTGCTTCATGGGGTTTAGATCGTCCGAAAAGGTCGCAGGATAGCATGCATTGATCATACAGTAAGCTGAGATATCGAAAAGCACCGTCATGAAATTTTTTGCTCCTGCAATAATTTCGCGGGTCCTCTGAATACCAATGTCCCGACTCAAAAGAACCTTGAAAATAGTTCCGCATAGCCCGGATCACACTCTCCGGGATCGCAAATTCTGCCGGTGTGGAGGGCTGTGATGGCACTGGGGTCGAACATTCCACTACGGCATCGGGTGTTGCAGACATTGTTCGATGGGTAACAACATCTTCAATGGAGATCCCCTTTCGCTCCCAGTATTGGATAACTTTTCCGAAGTCGACAGGTTTTCCACGGGCACGAAAGGCAGAGGGTTTTCCCTGACGTTGTCGCTGATCACGCTTGCGAACTATCGCTCTCATTTCGCTCTCTTTGTTGTTCTTGTCGAGCCCCCACTGTTGGATCCTGGTCTTGTACATCCTCGGTCTGGAAGCAGAACAGGTGAGAATCTGACAGTGGTGACGGTTTGTGTGGTGGACTTACGTGGCTTTGAAACCAAATTCGCTGTCCATGATATGCATGACCTTTTTGAGAGGTTTGGTTTGGTAGAGTTGTGTGATCTGCGTCCGATGTCGATCCCAATCACTTCCTGACGCCCATGTCTTGTCCCGGGCACCGCTCATAATCTCCTGCGTTATGAGCCGAGTGTTCTCTTGGGTAGTGAGCTCTGTGGCTGGGTCTGATGATGAACTCGCCATTGTCAGCCGTCGCTGAGACATCTATGCACAGGTATCAGGGCTTGATAGCACCAGTTGGAGGGCAAGAAAAGTCTTGGTGGAGAAAGAGTCTAAGATTCGAGGTTGTCAGTAATGGCAAGAGCAATGCCTACTCAGGATTTCCTTGCGCCGTGGGAGGACAGTATTTATGTACGTCGGTCCAAGACAAAAGGCCAGTGCATGAGCCCACCAAGAATGCCGGGCCCTGCTATTGGAGGAAAAAGTCCCATGCAGATTGAGACATGAGGCTACCGCATGAGCCTCACCAGGAAGTCCTGACTACAGTGATTGGCGGTACAAAAGTCCCACGCAGTAATTGCACACCGAGACCGTAAGGCTATCGCATGAGCCGGTCCGGCACGAAGGACCCTCGATGCTTTTTATTGGAGAAACAAAAGTCCACTGCAGCCATCTGCAGACTAAGACGGATGCAGCGTGCGTTTGCTGTACCTATGCAGATCCATCCTTCACGAAATCGCGCCTCATCTGAGTCGCCAATCCATGCCTTCGCACGCTTGATTCTGAAAGTGACCATCCCAAGTTCGCACTACTTGACACCTGTCGGAACGGCATACAGCATGCTTTGAACATTCGTTGGCTGAGCCGATGACCACAGAAATCCGGGAGACATGATGTATCTGACCAAGTGACCAGATTTCCGCGCCTTACACGCGCCACACGCATCCCTAATCGCCCAACCCCCGATTTTTAAGCCCCGATTATTTTCACTTATGGCGTCCCATAGAAGGATCATCAATTAAGAAAAAAAAGCAAGGATAGAGCCAGGCTTGGAAGACTGGAGAAGCTGGAGCTTTATGAGTTCATGAATAAGAGCAGGATGCCAAGCGTCCTGCTCGCGCTCGTATGGATTTCGGTTGACTTTTGCTCAATGTAGAGCGAAACTGATGCAGCGCAGTCAGGATGCGCGATGGCGAAGTTAGGTTCAAGGGATGGTTGTACAAAGCCAAGAAGAACAAGCAGTGTGACCCAGAGGCGTCACCACCATCACGAATCGATGCAACACTTCGATAACAGAGATATCTTAGTCCTGTGGATGTGGAATCACAGTATTTGGCGATTGAGGTGACATGGGGACGACGCACTTTACAAAAGTGGCTTGAACCTGGACCTCAAGAAAAAGACATGCCATGATAGGCGGCCGGGCTTCGGGCTTGGGTAGTAGCCGTGATCGCCACTCAGTTGTCACTGAGTGATCGATAGCACTTTAATAATACAACTACACTTTAATAATACCGTAGCCACCAAAATCTCGTATTTTTCTCGCGGGGGAAAAAATTTACATCCAACAATAATACGAACCACAAATATTGAACTTTATTACAAAGTTGAAAGAAATTATTTCTTTCTATAGGATAATACAAGTAACCTTTCTAAATCGATCTATGTGATCAGATTTATAAATTTCGAAGTATTGTGGTTGATATTCTTAGATTTGGCCGGTATTATTAAAGTATAGTTGTATTATTAAAGTGCTATCGATCACTCAGTGACAACTGAGTGGCGATCACGGCTATCCTGGTTGGTCCTGGACTCTCTCGATGGGACAGCGTGTGGCGCACTGCGTCATGGATGTAACACTGCTATTTATTCGGGCTGCGAGCACGGGAATGCAACGCCTTGTGCGCTGTGAGTTGCCGACTTTGCAAACCATCCAAGACGGGGGCAGTGGGGGCTTATCGGGACTCTCGGACGAATGGTGAACCTATAGTGTGCATGACATGCATGATGTGCCTGCCCCTCGGCGTTTTATCCCCCGCCGTGACCACACTTGATGCTGTGCATGCCAAGAGCAGCAAACGCAGTCTCCAGCTGCCACATCACACCGCAGCGCAAGGACTTTGCATTTTCGAGCAGATCATGAGCGTCCTGCCATCAAGGGAGACCTTACCAGCGGTCGCGTGGAGCAATTCAACGCTTGTTCGGTGCGATTCGCAAAGGGAAAGCCGCCAGGGCCACTGCAAGGGTCGAAACGAACACCCTTGGCCTGACCTGGTACTCGGATACCACAACCTCTGGCTAGCTACGGCGACGCCCTTGTCTGTGCCGCAGTTGGGACGGAGATACAGGGACAAAGCTGCAAACATCGACCTACGTACACACCGATGGGTGAGAGAGTGCGCTCATTTGCTGCCCCTCGACTCTCTACACACGCAACATGAACATTCGAAGGTCGGCACGACTTATACAGCTCAACGCAAATCGAGAGACTGCGCAAACCACGATCGTGAGGAGGTTTGGCTCCATCCAGAACCCATAGACTCAATTGCGAACAAGCTCTTTCCCCGCATTCAACCCGTCCGCACGGCTTGGACGGGAATGTCTACTACATATCCGACCATTCGTGGCCCAGCGCTTCCTGAAACGCGATGATCAGTCCGGATTCAGTCAATATCGGGGTGCGTTAGCAGCGCATTAGCACACCTTATGCAGTCTCCACCACCACTGGTTATGCAGGTCAGGCACGCGATCCGTGCATCATGTGGTCTAGTCTCCCATGTAATCCGGCAATAGTCATCGATGCCGATTTTTCCTAGAAAGATACCTGAGAAGGGGAGAGAGGAGAAAGCCCGCCCGTTTCGCTGAAAAAAAGGAAGGCAAACCACCGCTGCTGTTGCATGTCCTTCTTTTCACAATCATAACGTTATCATTTCGTAACAATCAACGAGAAGGTGATGGCGACGTTAAAATGGACGCCTGAGCAGTTCGACTCGCAGCGCGCACACATTGGTGATAATCGGAAACCCGACATCCTTGCCGCTCAGATCACTTGCTTCGTCATTGCCTATATCGGGGTGGGGTTGCGGTTCTGGGCCAGGAGGCTGGCGAGGGCACAGATTACCACCGACGATTACTGGATCATTACTGCGCTGGTGAGCTCCTTCGTTCAGAACCCCAGATGTCTCGTCAGATGCAAGCGGAATGGAAGTGCTGAATATAACCCATCACAGGTCCTCTTCACCGCCGCCTCAGCCGATGCCTTTGTCTGTAAGCGCAACGCCTTTCCCCCTCCACGACAACCAAACATTGCAGAGCTGAAATGATCTGATACAACCCGTCCAGGTGTCGCCCTTGGCGCCGGGAGACATGCAATCACATTAAACAACCCCGAGACCTTCGCCAAGGTAGACCATCCTCCACATCGAACCTTATATCAACGTAAGGCTGACCTTGGCATAACAACAGGCCTCCTTCCCCTTCATCGTCCTCTACCGCGTCGCCGTCGCCGCCATCAAATTCTCCGTCCTCGCCCTGTACCGGCGCTTATTCCCGCAAGCCCGCTTCCGCACCATCCTGACCTGGTGCGGCGGATTCCTGATCGTCTACACGGTCGTCTTCGTGCTGCTCGACATCTTCCACTGCCAACCCGTCTCGCGGGCTTGGGGCTACTCGCCGCAGGGTTGCCTGAACATGGACACCGTCTGGGTGGTCGGCGGGTCCTTGAACGCGGTCACGGACATCATCGCGCTCTGCCTTCCGCTCCCGCTGCTGTGGCGGTTACACGTCACCCGGGAGAAGCGGTTCGAGCTGATGGGGATTTTCCTGTTGGGCGGGTTCGTGTGCATCGTGAGCGTCATCCGAGTCGTGAAATTGGGCGGCCTGTTCACTTCCTTCATCGACGCCAGCTACGTTTACGCCACCATCATCATCTGGTCCACCGTCGAGGTCGGGGTCGGCATCTTGTGCGCTTGCTTGCCCATCTTGAGACCCATCATCGTGTTCCTCTTTTCGCTCCCGCCCGCGAATACACCCGGCAGGGACACGTTTCAGCCCAGCAAGCGCGGGACCACGTTGCGGATGAAGTCGTTCCATCATCATCATCATCGGAGCCATCCGAGTGCGCTGCTGCGCAAGGATGCGGGGATGGATGATCGGGCGCCGTTTGCGTATCTGGAAACGAGTGCGATTCGGGATAGTAATCCCAAGGTTGGGGAATTGTTGGACGAAGGTGGGGGTGGTGCTGATGGTGGGGGAGGGGATGAACGAGGTGGCGGTGCAGTGGCAGGGAGGGGGCCGTTGACGGATAGTATTTCCGTGACAACGAGGATCGAGCAAGCGGTTGATCAGTATCCCACGTCGCCGCCGCGATATCGAGAAGATGAGGATGTCAAGGGGGTGAGGTGATGCGCACATGAGTTTTCGCGAAAGATTTGACGGCCAATGCCAGTTGTACGAATATGTGAGATGTACTGATACCAATCCAATGAGAAATGAGAACAATGACGGGACAAAATCCATCGCTCACATGGAAGGTGTGCTCATCGCTTTCGCGCATTGCGATTTTTCACCGTGGTCGCACGTCACCCATCAACCATTATGCCTGAACCTGACCCATTCGCCATCTCGTAGTCTGTACCTTTGGCAGAGATTTACTCAACACGCGCATGAGCGCGGGCAGTATGCGTAGCATCCTACTCTTCCCCACGACTCCATCAGGCACGGTTCATCCAGATCTTCAAGATGATGATGCAAGACCTGCAAATCCGAACGGAGATCTTGAAACCTGATTTCCTGGCCGTCCACCCTGATTTTGGTTGAATGGACCAACGAAAAGGCACAGGGCAAGGTGACCGCGGCCTTGCGATTGGTGTGATCCTGCGCTGTCTGTACCAACCCTGGGTACTACCATTTGCCTATTCACCTGCGTGCGATGCGTCTTGGCGTCGCTCGAACAAGCGAAGAGGAGCGAGCTACAGGGTACTGTTTACCTGCTCAACAAATGAATCCATACACTGCGCGTAAGCAATGCAGCACATCTTCTACAAAGCCTCTGCCTCTAGGGTATTCTGTCCCGCGCTCCGTAAACCTCACCCATTCCAATCAATCACAGGCCTGCCATGCAAACGCGTAGGAGACATCTCGATGTTCGTTGGGTAAATCGTCTCTGACACGAGCCCCTCATCTTTGCTACCAGTACCAGAAAATCCCCTACTCTGAATAGGGAGGTCTCTACCGTTTGGATCAAGATGCTTGGGCCATGTATGGCTTCTTGGTGATCCGATCAACGTTGCGGAACCGTCTGAACGGAGATCTTGCGCGGATTCACCGTGAAGGGGGATGGACTGGGCCTGTCTACGTCCAGCCTTGGGGTGGGAATGGGTGTAGGACGTGGGGCGACGATTGTTGCGCACGTTGGCCGAGACTAGCGGACGGAGAGTTGGCAGGCAGGCACATACGATGCCGATGCCAACCTCGACCATGGACCAAATGACTGGGTCGACGTTGCCCCAGGTAGCATCAACGAAGGTGATTTTGTGGAGGGTGGTCAGGCGATAGATGGTGCCGACGGTGACGCTGTGATTGAAGGTTAGGGAGAGAGTCAATTACGATGCATTGTGGGAAGGACCCATTGCTGGGAAGACAAGGGATATGGGCCGCAAGACGTACAAAGCACCCAGAAGCAAGATGCCCAAGATTTGCAGTTTCGTCTTCGTCCCCAGCTGGAGAGACCAAATGGCATGGGCTGGCAAGACCAATATCACGATCTCCATAACGATGTTCAATGTGGCGTTGATGAAGGCGGAAAGTCTGTAGTTGAAGCAATGGCCGTCGATGCTTAAATCCCACAAAGAGGCGATTGGAATGCACTGAAAGCTTGATCCCAGAGCACTGACTAAAGTATAGATGATTATGATGCCAGTCACGATCCAGGTGGCGAGCTTGAAATATCTCTTGGATCCGAATAGCCGGCGGTAGAGGCACAAGACAGAGATCTTGACAAGTGCGGTGGCCACCACATACAGGATGGCGTATGCGATGCTGCACTTTGCCCAGGGAGCGTAGTCTCCTTTCAGCACGATGCTGTGTCTACCCAGGCCAACATGAACGCCAATCATACCGGTGATGTATTGACCGCATGCAATGATCGAGGTGATGAAGATCATCCAGTCATCCGTCTGAAGGGGAGACTTGATGGTACGGCGAGCCAGCCATCGGAGGAAGACGAAGATGACAGCGAGGGCGATGTTGATGGTCAAAGCCGCGATGAGCTCTGGGCCACGGTCATCATCATAATGAGTGATCATGTATTCGATCTCTTGTGGTGAGGACTTTCCACGTGCAGCCTGAGACATGATGGGTGGCTTGTGAGTGAGGGATTCAAGCTGGGACTATGACTACCTCTTGAGAGATGCGGTTCAAGGATTTGAGTCGCGGTGTTTGAAACATTCGATAGTCGCAGGGATGTGAAGCGTTTAATAGTGGTGATCGGTAAGTCTCCGCGAGTGTGGAACGGTGGCAGCCATATCGCGGCGCCTCATTGTGTGCATAATCTGAACTGAAGGTGGGGTTCAAGATCCATAACGCTAAGGGTGCTAATCTTCCTAGCTCCCAGATTGTGTGATTCGCGTGCATTGGTGGCTTACAGACAAGATGGAAGGTCTGTAGAAGCCTAGAAAAAGGGTTTATGGCAGAAGCGCGCCAATGATGGAGCCGCAATGTGCATATGAGTTGTAGAGCATAAGCTCGTCCCGCGCCGTAGATGAAGGAGGGTTACTTTTGATAATGCAGCTTCAGCCTTCAAGGCTGCAAGATGCCCCGATTCGCGCCATCATTCTCGTATGGCCGACTGAATAATCAAGCATGTGGACTGCGATGGTCCCACGTGCTCGCTGAGGACGATAAGAGTCATGCAGGAACGGCACATCGGACATCCTCGATCGTCGCTGGGAGTTATCATTTACCAATTCAGCTCAGTAAAGAGAAGATTGTGGATGCTACCCTGTATTGGGCTCTCGTTACTTTCGCCTGGTTGTAATATTCAAGTGTCAATGGATATCAGAGTCGAGAGATCAGTAGATGACTCAATCCCACTCCAATAGAAAGGGACCGGTTGGTGAAAAGAATGTGAAAGAGAGTTTCGATGAATATGTCTGACTGACTGTCCTTTCCATAAGATCTCGATGACGTCACTGACCGATACCCGAAATCGCGTCATCCCAATATAAACGTACCCCTTTTCGCCCATTCCTGACAGTCATTCACCAATTGTCAAGATTCTTGATTATCCATTCAAGCAAAGCAATCAAGTGAGACCATCCAATATGTCCCCGCTCAGCATCGAAACGACCGTCACCCTCAACAACGGCACTACCATCCCCCAATTAGGCCTGGGAGTCTTCAATTCTTCCACCTGCCGAGACGCCTGCATTAAAGCTTTTGACGATGGATACCGTCATATTGATACCGCTCAGCTCTATGGTAACGAGGAAGAAGTCGGGGTGAGTTCTCTGCTATTCGCAATAAGGCCCCCTGCTCAACGGCTCGTCATCTAGAATGCATTGAAATCTTCCTCCCTCCCTCGCTCCTCCATCTATGTGACCTCCAAAGTATGGGACCCGCAACATACCCGCAAAGATGCCTACAAAGCTGTAGTGGACTCCTTGAAGCGATTGCAAACAGACTACCTGGACCTCTACCTCATTCACAATCCCAAGTCAGGCCCCTCGGGTCGACACCAGGCATGGCTGGGCCTGCAAGATGCTGTTGCAGAAGGCAAAATCAAGAGCATCGGGGTCAGCAACTTTACCCCCGCCCACATCGATGCGCTCATGAAAAGTGAGGGCGTCAAGATCAAGCCGGTCATCAATCAGATTGAGTTGCATCCATGGAATCAACAGAAAGAAATATCCTCCTACTGTAAAACGGAGAACATTGCCGTACAAGCATACAGTCCTTTGACCCAGGGCAAGAAGCTGGGCGACCCTGTCATTCGAGAGATTGCAGGCAAGCACGGAAAGTTGCCTGCCCAGATCGTCATTCGATGGGTCTTGCAACAGGGCGTTGTTGCAATTCCCAAGAGTGAGAACCCCACGCGGATCAAGGAAAATATCGACGTCTACGATTTTGAGCTAGACGAGAATGATTTACTGAGGATCTCCAAATTGGATCAGGGGATGAAGGGCAACATTGGCGCCTGGGATCCATTTGCGTACGAATGAACGTCACAACGAAATCTGAAGGCCGTACAATCGGACGACTTTACGAAACGTAGCTAGCAGCATCTCAACAGCCTTTCACGACGACCAAAGCCTTGCTGAGCTTTATCACTTGCTGATCAGTCGTTGTCACGACCTGCTTGTTGCACCCATGCTGCGGACAAGGAAATATGGCCCTTGATGGGACTGACCCATCGCATGCGGCACTGACCTAGCCAATTCAAGTCTACTCATCAATGCATGCAATTACGATCTATCCAAAACCCTCGCACCCAATAATTGCACAAGACCAAAACCCCCAAGACGCGCAGCTGGCGCACAAAGCCGAACTAAAAGAGAAATTGGAACGTCTGCCACCCAGAGAATCCATAGCTCGCATACACAATCGGGGTGTCGACCCCAAAAGACGCAAAAGCAAGCCTTCGTTGAATGGAAGGTATATGCAACAGGAAGGTGAGAGGCCACTTCTCTAGACTACGATTCAACCATCTTTCTCACATACCCGCCAAGTCTTCACCGTTGCTGATGCTCGGCGGACTCTTGAAGACATCCCCAGCACACCACCTCTCGTCGTGACATTCTCCATGACTTCAGCCCTTCTTCCGGGTTTCCCTCGTCTGCGCATATCGATGTCGAATCTATACGACTTTGGTCTTACTTAGGATTAGGATCACTGCACCTTCATCCATTCACTCGGCAATCCCCAAGCGAGAACCTCCGTCATCACGATGTCATCCCAGACGTTCTATACTGTCCCAATTTTTCTGGGCCGGATCACATAAGGTGGGGAAACGAGGTTCAAGGTTTCGCTTTCAAGAAGTGAAGCCGGGGCACAGGCTGTTTGATGAGAAGAATCCATTGGTTCCTTATGTTACGTTGACCACTGTGCATGGAGATTATCGGGCCGTGATCGACGATCAGAGTCGAGTCACATTCACGGCATATGTCCGGGCGCCTGAGACACGACTATCGATATTGGTGGAATGGAGGAAGCGTTTGGTGGACGACCCTCTAAAGTGGTTCCTCGGATACAGACCTGTATCTCCTGGTGTGGGTCCGTACCGAGCGGCATGTGCGGACTGTTGCTGGAACCGTCTGTGCAAGTGAGGATTGGCCTGATGGGTTTCGAATGGCAGAAAAGGAAGGGTCTCAGCGGGGATCCTTATCCAGGATTGTGGGGGTGCGGCCCGTGCGGGGTGCCCGGGGATTGCTCTTGGGTCCCTTTCCCGCCACTGCTTTTCCGCCACTCCTTTTCTTCCCAACGTTTTAAAGCCAGCGCTTGGAATTCAAGTGTTGTTGCATACCTCCGTACAAGCGGACGTGTCGTCTAGATGAACACAGCGTTTGATGTTTGCTATTGACTGAAATCCTGTGTGTTCGGCGAATAAACTCGGACTTGCTGGAAGTTTGCTACTTGCTGGTCGCTCCTACCGTATATAACAACACTCCCGTAACAGCGTGTCGGCTGGAAACTATTCCTCCTTCTTCTTTCTTTTCTCACACAGCCATCACGCTGGTCTCCACACAATCCCAACCTTGAGTCTGTGACGGTACCTGGCAAGATGTATGAGTGCGAGACCTGCACTCGATCGTTCCACACAACTCATGCGAGATCTCAGCACATGAATGCCCTCGATCACTGGGCTCCAAGGCAAGTCGGATAAATCATCTACTTGCTGCTCCGAACGCGCTGATCCTTGGGTGATGTAGGTACGAATGCGATACCTGTGATGAGTCTTTCTTCAATCGCGATGACTGCAATGATCATATGGATCAATGGGATCACAATCGCTGGGATTGCCAGTCATGCAACCGTGATTTCGGCAGCTGGAAAGCTGCTGAACAGCATATGAACGCTCATGGTCACTGGGAACATTACTGCTCATCTTGTGAGCGCAAGTTCGACAATGCCAACAATCTCCGCATGGTAGGACCGTTCAGAAGCCAGGCTGAATTGATTAGGTGAAACTTTCGCTGACATTAAGCCATTCGTAGCATCTTCACTCTCGCACTCATCAAGGGGCCAATGTCCCGTGTCCCTTCTGCAAGCGTGGCTTTACCACAGCGAGCGGGGTCTCTCACCACTTGGAGACTGGGTCCTGCCCCAACACTCAGGGCATCAACCGTGAGAGCATCTTCAAAGCACTCCGACAGCGCGATCCCAATGGCATGATAACCAATAACTTGCTCGAGTGGCACGGAGAGAGCTGGTCAACCCAGAATGCCTGGAACGGGGACGGATACGAATGCTACCTCTGCCATCGCGAGTTCGCAGCCCAGCAGCATCTGGATCAGCACCTGAAGAGTCCAGCGCACCTGCAGGATATCTATCACTGTCCTAACAAGGTCCGATGTGGGTCGCAATTCAAGACTTTGGCGGCCATGTTTAATCATTTGGAGAGTGAAAGCTGTGGCTTCATCAAGTTCAACGGCGTGCAGAAGAATGTGGGGAATTTTCTGTCTGGTCACCAGAAGCTCATTGGCTTCTCTTGAGGGCGAAGAGCAAGCAGTCTCTTGAAGGGATTGTGGAAGAACATTCATCGCGACAGCAGGCTAGCGAGGCATTTTTTGTGGTACCAAAGTATTGATGCAGGGTGAGGTGGCAGTTCACCCCACCCATCAAATCAGCCCATCCAAGACCGACCATGCACGCCAAATAGATACATGATAAGGTCACTACTCGAGAATGTGGGGCTCTTACAGTGGCACTGCCAGGCCACCGTGAGCCCACAAGGCTGAAAGGAGCCTTGACCGAGAAAACGATGCCCAATTTACTTTTTGCAATCTCCTCGACTTCTTCCTTTGATAGAAATTGCTGTCCAAAATGTCTTTTGGCTTTAGTGTCGGAGATTTCGTCGCCGTTGGTGAAATTGCCTGGAAGCTGTACAAAGCTTGTACATCTTGAGCATCTAAATCGAACGTGGTCGTTAGCTGACATTGCGCCAGGCAAAGGAGCTCCCGAGAGCTTCGGCCATATTCATGTTGAGGTCCTCTCTTTCCACGCCGTCTTGAAAGAAATCGAGGAGACGGTGGTACGACAACCTCAATCGGATGAGAGACAAGCAAGGCTGGCGACCGTGGGGAATGGCTGCACGAGAGTGCTCGACGATCTTCAGCAACTTGTAGATAAGTATGAAAGCCAGCCCACAAAAGCCAAACAGACCTGGAATCGAATGCGATGGGGCTTTGAGAATGTCAGCGACATCAGGGGGCGGTTGGTCTCCAGTACCGTCATGCTTACGGCGTTCATCAGGCAGGTGGCCTCTTCCTGATGGTGCCTCATCGAAGTGGCTGAACATCGACAGTACTTCGCAACTGAGAGTGGAGGCGAAGCTTGAAGAATTTTTGATGGAGGTCCGCAAGGGCCATCGGGAGGCTTCAGTCATATCAATGCAGACAGTCGACAGCCTTTCCACCGGTGATAAGGAGCTCTGGCGATCAATACGCAAGGAGCTGGAGGATATGGGCCTGTCCTTGGCCGCTTTCGACGCTAACAAAGACTTCATCTCCAGCTGGCTCATGAATGCGATCGCAGACAGAGCTTTTGAGGAACAGGCTGGGCACGTGGAAGAAGTTGACTCAGGGTCTAGATCAGGATTCTCAGGGTCTGCATCGACAACAAGGCCTGAGTTGCCTAACCAGGAGGCATTTGAGGCATTGCGTCTGGAAACCACCTCATCTTCATCTCCTGCTGACAGCGTTCGGAGTGTTCTCAAGGTAAAAATTAGTCCTCGTTCTCCAGATATGATTTTATCTCAGCCAATCCACTCTTCGGAATCATCCTTCCAGCGCGGAGGCAAGGCAGGGAAGAGAGACACGCAAGCCAAAACGGTCGTCGAGCAAATATATGCTTCGGCTACAAGCGACCCTCAGCACTCGTCGTCCCGAACTTCTCAGATGGGGCAGGCAAACTCCAGTGCCAGTCCCACGCTGGTTGATAACATGTTAGAGCCTTCACATTCGTCCTCTAAAGGGCTACTGAAACATGATCAAGATCTTTCAAGTAGATGGAAAGCACACTCCATGTGGCAACCACTAAGATCCCACATGCAAGAGCTGTTGAGCTTGGGAACCTGGAAAGGACCAGGTCGGGCTCTCATGAATGTAATAAAAGAAGGACACACTACAGAAGCGCTTAAGCTGCTACAGTCACAGAGCAGTCCAGGAAGCTCTGCCATTGAGCAAGTGGCAATCTGCCGTGCACTGACCTTAGCTGTGCAGGAAGGGATTCCGGAACTCCTGGAGCCTTTACTAGCTGCAGGCCAAGTCGGTATCAACGATCATGACCTTCTTACGGTAGCGGTGGAGACAAAGAAGATAGGGAAAGAGGGAATCGTTACTCTTCAGCGGCTGCTCAGTCTTGGGGCTGATCCGTCTCTCTTCGGCGGCAGCTGCATTCAGCGAGCTATCGAGCTTCACGACCCATACCCCCTTCGCGCTCTTCTTAATGCTGGAGTCGATGTGAACGCGAGGATTGGGGTCAATCGAAGTACCACTCCGCTCCACCGAGCTCTGTCCATCGGCGCATCTAAAACCAAGGTCCGAATGATCCTTGACAGTGGCGCTGAAATCAATCAGGTTGATTTAGCCGAGCAGACTCCACTTGGCATCGCCATTGCAGAAAAACGATATGATTATGTTGATGTTCTGATCAGACATGGTGCAGACCTCGAGAAGCCGATTCGGCTCTACAGCATCAAGCGGCGGGTATCGCCCCTCATCGGCGCTGCTGTCATGGACGAGTCTCGGATGGTCAAACTTCTTGTAGACAAGGGTGCTGACATCAATAAGCACCATGCAAGCTTAAGCGTCCTCGACCTACTCCCCCCATTCGACCTATTCCCCCGATATCCTAGCCTTCAAGACAAATATGCAAGATTGTTCCGACTGCTTGGTCGGTGCCCTGCATGCGCTGTGCACGCAGCCGTGGTACATGATCTTTCTGCTAAAAACACGCTCAAGGTGCTTCTCGAAGAAGGCGCGAGTACGAATTGGGACTTTGCACTGATCTTTGCATTTATCCACTGCAGGAGGCGTCAACTCAGAGGCTCAGGGTATGATGAAGGAGCGTTCGTCTTGGTGCTGAAAAAATGCAGTGAGACCCGAGGGAGTTATAAGCCTTTCTGCTTCGTGGAATCCTACGTCTTTCACGTGATGGCCGCCTGTATCGTCCGCATCGACAGACAGGAGATGTGGAACGATGAATCCTATTTGCGATTGCTCGTGGACGATGTGATACCACGGTGCAATTAAGATACGTGGTAACTTGTGATCGCAGCCTTCGAGAGGAGCAACAGCGATACTCCTCGCTTTTCATTGGGTGACAATGACCGTGCTACGATGCTCTTGATTGCGAGGACTATGTAGATTGAAGAATGTTGCAGTGGAATCAATAGGGCACGGCATTAATGTTGGGGTATATTCCGAAGCTTCATCATTACAGAGTATACAAGCAAACTCACGTAGACCTTACCTACAGCGAACTAAAATGATCCTTAACTTAATTCGTCGACACACCTGGATCTGTGAAATCTGCCTGGACTACTAAGGGTGTGTCATATGGCAATGATGTCATGAGGGTAGGGTACCTCTGGTAGGGGACAAATTTGAAGATTTACCATTACAATATGTACAAGCAGACTCATGTGGACCATAGCAACAACGGTCTGTGCTAAACGTTGAACCATCGGCATGCCTAATCCTATGGTGGTGGGACACTCTTAAGTGGCATTGGGACACACCGGATTATTCGGAAATGTCGGCCCCCGCGAATCGGTGCAGCAGGTAAACGTCACCTCAGCATCACTCCCATCTTCCGCCCCGTCCTGCTTGATGGGGAAATACGCATCATAGGGAAAGGTACCGCCATCCTTGTGCGCGATCTGATCGGCATCGCAATTTCGCATCAGCGGATCGTACCCGCCATACGTCTTAGTGCCCACAACGTGCCAGTTCCAGACGGTGGCCTCGAGGCCCCATGTGATGGTGTAGTTGAAGTGGTCGTTGGCAGGGCAGCCGCCGATGGCGGCGGTGGCAGTTCCAGTGGTCTTGGAGATGGAGAAGGAAGGGTCGAGGCCGATGCCGAGGGTTATGATTTTGGTGATGTCGGCGGTGCTGGGAGGGATCAGGACGCGAAGCTCACGATGGGAGGGTCCAGAGAGTGGGATAGTCGCTCAGAGAAGGGTGGAATGACTCACCCGGATAAATCCAAGCCGGCGCCACCGGTGATGGTGGTGGAGACGCTGTACGTTTTGGAGAAGGAGGCTTGACCTTTTCGCGCATCCGAGTATCAGCCATGACTTGAAGCAACCTGAAAACACCGGAAGGAAATGGGAGAGCGCATTACCTCCACCCGGGTTCGCATCTACTCGAGCGCCAGACACCAAGTTAGGTCCCAAGGGGACTTTGTTGACACTGCTGACTGTGATGACGGGATCCATGCACTCGCCGTCGGCGCCGACGGTTTCAGGGCTCGGTGCCGGTGCGCCAGAAATGAGTGGCAGCAGCGCTGCGAGGAGGAACGTTGAAGGGACATGCATGATGGCTTGAGAGGACGATTTTCTTCTGGGATGGTAGTCTCACAGCAGCAAAGGAGCTTGATTGCTATATCGAAGAAACGCAACCTTTCAAGCCACAATCCTCTAGCATTTAAGGGAGACCTCGATATACTTATAGCAGGAAGGCAATACCATCGATACCCACCATGACGTTATAGGGCCGTTCAGTAAACCTGCTTCCACGCCGCAAATCCCCCCTCTTCGACGTAGCATTGTCATTGTGCTCTTCACTCTTGGCATCTCGCTTGAATGATGGGCACGATGGCCATTGGTCTCAAACGGTCGGCATCATCCGAGCGTCGATGACCAGGACACCCGATGGGGCCGATCGTGGCATCAACAAGGGACCAATATGGCTTTACGGCCGGATCCTCCACTGTGGGAAGCCTTCAATACTACATCAAAGCTGCTCATGTAGATGGACTAACGAGGAGTAGTACTTTGTGGTCGAGGAGATGGTCGATGTTATGAAACATAGACCGAGGGGGCCAAAAATGACGGTGAGGTCAGCCACATGACGGGGTAGGAGGCTCTAAGCTTCAGGGGGGGGCGGAAGGTTAAATATGATGGGACCTGGCTTTGATCATGTGGGATCATGGGATTGTTCATGTTTTGTTCAAGGAGCCGCATGCACGAAAGCAGAAGATGATACATCAACTCTTCTCCTCACGACGACTGGAAAACTGATGGACGGATTGATCACTTTTTGCAAGGCACACATCACCCGATTCTATTTGGGCAAAGCCTCGTCTCTCTCGTCAATCGTCCATGCAAGTGGAATCCGGGATGATGGAGATCTGAAACGGCCTTGTTCCTGGATCGGTCTGCGGCGCGGTCGTTGATAGCCTTCTAGCGCGGCCGGATGATGATAGTGCGGGGGAGGCACAGCTCGCTTGATCGTTTATCAGATGTTTGGGAAACGGTCGACTGACCCCATTGCATCATGGACATCCGATTTCCCTGTTTGCTATCATGATTGTCTGTGGTGCGCCTAGACGTAAAGCAGCAATGCGGCGTGCTTTGGATGGTGGAGTAAAAGTCTAAGAAAGGATAACTTAGATCTTACGGTCAGGACGAGCTCTCGGCGGTCTGACCAATAGGGAGAGGACACAATTCCATCATCTTCACACTGCTAAATTCGCATCAACCGCTCCTCTGCTACCATCCTTGCGGACTGCAGGACCTCATATGCGTGCCTAGGCCCATGGAAAGCATGGAGTGCTATAAGGCCGAGCCCATTGGAGCTGGCCAGTGGTCCGTGTGGAGCCCAATCCACAGCCCTGATCGTGGTGGACGCATCCAACTCCAGCATCGTATTAACAAGAGCTGTGCAGTATCCTAGGAGAGCAGACCTGTGGCTCCGATGAATCTTCAAATGCCTTCACGGCAGAGTCGAATACGTTACAGGTCCGGGCCGTAGGCGCTTGTGCAAATGTTCCTGCGTCATTGTGGAGCCAGTCTGTTTACTGCTTGTTGGTGACATCGTGTCTCTAGATGCCCGGAAAGAAGCATGAAGAGATGGATAAAAAGGCCTTGGGGAGGTCATCGGCCTTAATTCATTTTGTGAACTTTGCCCCATGATGATAAGGCCCAGCACTCATACTGCTGAGCTTACTCCCAGACCTGGGCTTTGGAAGGTCAAATTGCGCGATCGAGCCCGATGCTAGCGCAGGAAGAACATATAAGGCGAAAACACCGCCGGCTGAATCAACCAGGTGACTAGGCACAGGGAGCAATAATACAGGTTCTTCAAGAGCTAGGGCGTTACATTGTTGAGATCGGCTCACGTGCGGTCCATGAAGGGGAAGCCAAAGGAAGATGAGGCAAGCTTGCTCATCCGTCAAGGCATCATGTGTACCAAAACCGATGACTGGCACTTCCATCATGAGCTGTCGCCAGAGACTCAAGTTCTCCTTCCCACCTATGAGTCGATACGAGAGCTCTATCGCCGCACTCAGTGTAGTCGCCTCGAGGTCTTCATCATGTCCTCCGTCTCATGTCACGTTCACAAGACCTCCTCCATCCACCTGGGTTTTCCTGACGCTTACGCTGAAACCTTTGTTTGGCGTAAAAGTGTCGAAGAATCTCATTTCGAGATCGCCACTCGTGATCCACTCCGCCCTCGGCGCCCCCTTGTTCTCCGTGCACGAGTCCACCATCGCCCATATGCTGTTTGCAAGTCCGTCCCATGACCATTTCACCGGCTGCCTTTCGTCGAGGAGGCTGATGAACACCCTGCATTGCCCCCATTTCCTCGCCTGACTGAGCCCGTGCTCGGGGTCGGGGTCGTGCGGTCGCCATGGGTGGAATACTCCTGTACCGCTCGAGAAGGGAAATTGAATCAGCGCGTTGATGCAGTCCTGGAAAGGAGCGGGCGCATAGATGCCGCATTGCAGCGTTGGGTACGGCGGAAGGGGCGCGCTTTCATTCAGACCAGTTCCATTCATTGCGGTCCCAATCACTGTGGTCCCGTTCAGCGCGGCCGCGAAGAATGCGGCGGCATCTGGGTTCGAGGCCGGATAGCTAAGCCGGCCAGCCAAGGTCGACGCGGGTTTTGCAAGGACAACCGAGTTGAGGAGGAGGAAAGCTGTGGTCAAGATGACGGTCATGGTGCGCATCCTTCACGAGATGCTTTGCTCGACTCGAGCAGCAGCTCTCCTTGCTCTCAACGTCTCGAAACAGGCAGCGGAGATCATATGGGTGCGTATCAAGAGCATCAAATGAGACCACGGAAGTGGGCGAGCGAAACCTCCCCATGTTGACCACGGCCTGTCTCGTTGAGCGTTCGCTTCGCCACAAGGATGCAAGACATGTCTTCGTGCGGACGCTTTTTCTCAGCATGCGCCTTTTCCGAATTCCGTCGACTTTATCACGATACGTTCGTTCCAAAACCATCAAACCCTGATTACAACGAATTCATCAGTTGTATGGCCCTCAGGCACGTGCCGATAGCCTGTGCTGTCTATTGGATTGTAACAGCCGCAAGACTTTGGCCCCAACTGCTCATCCCGAAACTGACTCGCAATATTGACGCTCTGATATGACGAATTACAATTCAATCAATGAGCCTGCAGACTTTTGCAAGTATGAGCCAGGACCACCCGCGACTGTCACGATTCTGTCATCAGGTGGTGGTTCTCCTCATGGTGGAATGCACATAATAACGCAGGAATCAGGCGGACGCACGGGCGCAGACTGGCCAAGGAGCGGAGAGCTTCTGAGACAGGAAACGCATCTCGATATTTGCGAGAGCCCGGCTCCACGTGGAAGACGCGTCGTTTAAGCGCATCAATCGTTGACGCTCAGGCTCAGCAGGCTGTGTTACTTTTCCTTGTGGCTTCATACTTGCTTATCTATACCTGAACTGCGCCGTCGTCCACAATGAGTGTGAGCAAGGCGCTCTCGAGTCCGTTGAAGTGAAATAAGACATGCTTTAAGTAAACAAGGACTCGAGATGGCTTCGCGCTCAGAAGTCCCCGCTGAGCACGGCAGTGAGTGCACTTCCTTTAGGAGTAGACCTTGGAGTAGTCTCGCCTCGACGAGTACCGAGCGATTGCATCCTGTCTGCATCGATCTGTGTTGTCCCTTGGAATCACCTAATCATTCAACAAATTCGGCTTGCGCTATGCTGTCATTCAAGCTGGTAGGCACAACAATTCTGGCACATCTACTCGAGCGTGCTAGCGGTCTATACAAGAAGATGGAACAAAGTCATCCATAACATGGGCTAAACATACACCGTCGAAAGGAATGTCCACTATCCTGAACAACTCCGCAGGTGACAGAGATTGGTTACATGATGATTCACCTCAGAATTCTTTCAGAGGTGCCTGCCCCTTAGTATCACCGCTCCCATACTTCTTGACCGGCTCCTTTGCCGCGTCCTTATCAGCTTCAAATGCCTTCACCCCGGGGTCGTCCATCATGTCTGACACGTGATCAGCCTGCCACTTCTTGATCTGAAAGCCGATCCCCTCATGGCTGTAATCCTTGTCATTGGCCTGATCCTTGTGATACTTGACCTGGATGAAGTCGCTGTCGATGGTTGCCGGATCGAGCGACAAGCTGACCAGCGCGTTCATCAGGGCCGTTTTCGGGATGCCTGCGAAGGTCCATGACTGTACCCCGATTGTTTTGCATTAACTCGTGAACATCGCAGGACAGGGCGGAGACCAAAATGTACAGAGAGCGAGTAAAGTCAAGGATTATCAAGGAAAGACTGACCTGCTTGTACCGGAACTGAATCAACCCCGGCTCATTGACCACGATCTGATACCCATGGGTCGAGCTGTCCTTGAACCCCTTCGGCAGCCCGAACCACTGGCCCGCCATCTTGTACCGATCGTTCGCATACACGAACTGGTCGTCGTACACGCAGTCGGGCGTGTACCGCTTCACCCGCTCCACTGTCGGGTGGCAGCAGTACAGCGCCAAGATGTCATCTATGAGACGCTGGCGAGCCGGCGAGAGAGGTAGCGATTTCGATGGGTCCGGCTCGTAGTCCTCTGTTGGGTGGGTTTGGCGGACCTCGAAGTTCTCGCCGGGAGCGGAGGAGGGGATTTTGGCGGCCGCGACGTCGGCTTCGTTTGGTGCGGTGGCCATATTGTAAAAGGGTAACAATGGGGAATATTGTTTGGGAATGTAAGATTGCAATAGGATTGCTGGGAGCGTTCTGGGTGAAACGATTCGAGATCTGAGTATAAGGCAACGAAATGTGATGGTGTTATAAGTGACGCAGGCAATGCAATCAGTGACCACCATCTATGGATGACCTACGTCATGACGTAATCAGGCGTAACGAATACGAACAACGCCTCTCTCCCGATATGATGACATCGGACTGATCGCGGTGCGGGCCGTCTGGATCGCTGCACGTGGAGATCATGGTCGTCATGATTTCGATATACTCTGAACATGTCCATCCAAAGTGCTGAGTCTGGTGCTGGCCCACACGAATAACTGTCAAAGCGTTCACTTGAAGGCTTCACGCTAGAACAGGATCGACACCAGCTGAGGAGGCTGAGCAGAAGGAGGCATCATCACACACATCAGCTTAGCATACAGAACAAAGCTTTAGTGTACTCGACTCCAGCAGTCAGGTTTTCGACTGAAGTGGCGGTAGACTTTGGACTGGGAAGTCTTCCACAAACGCATGAATTAGAGCCGCTTATGGATCTTCAACTTGTATCCAACATTTCTCAAGCTGTCCAGCCAGCCATGGGTGATTGACAACATGCAGAAGACTGGGTGATTTCGGCTCTGTCGCTCTCAACCTCAGCTGAACTGAGATCGAGCATAGATCATGACCTTCGGGCTTTAGATTATCCGGATTCACCCTTCGGCTATCCCTCTTCGAGCTAGCGCGAACCCAAAATATCTGTCCGAAATCGTTTCCACATTTTGAAACTTTCAATGTTTCACACTCATCCAGGTCCCAAATCAAGTATGCCGTCTGGTACTGAAACGACCCGTACGGAACGGGTGAACAAGTCGGGTAACTTCGCTCTGCAATTGAAACCACGCCAATAATTCATCGACCATCGTTGGTTCCAGCACTGAAATTGGTTTTACAATGTAGGCTGCTTCACGTCAGCAGAGCCATCAAGCTGGCCTGAGACATGGAACAGTCTCCGTTCAATCATGGTAGGAAGGGCTTGAAGTAAGTCTCTGGGTATGGCGCTTTTTCCTGTGACTTCCCGAGTATCGTGAAATTGGTTGTTACCTGCCACCTTGGCCACTACTGTCGGAAACATGCTTGAAATCAGTCGAGCGATATCCTCGTTTCAAGGACAGTCAAGTCAATGTCAAACTTTCGTTCCCTTGATGAGACTTGTCGAATCATTTGGTGGCAGTCTTATATACAGCTTGTCAAAGTCAAATGCTCCGACTCATCGCCGCATTATCTGGGTCTCGCGTCAAAGACGTGCATTGCCTTCACTCCCCTCTTGCATACGACGGACCCATCATGTCTCAGGGTAACTTCCCGCAACTCGCACCTGCCTGAGCAGAAACGGCACCAGCCGCTGCCGGCGTATTCAATACTTGACCGGGCACTATCGAATTGAAATCCTTGATCGAGGGATTCGCCGCCTCGAGCGCTGACAAGGGGGTGTTGAGCTTCTTGGCAATGGATGTGAGGTTGTCGCCTTGCTCGACGGTATACTTTCCCGGCGCTGGAGAAGTACTAGCAGAGGAGGAGGAGGAAAGATTGATGATCTGTCCCGGCACGATGAAGGCCGGGTTCGTGATCTGAGGATTCGCCGCCTCCAACTGGTCTAGTGGGATGTTGTTCTTGGTTGCAATGGCGCTGAGGGTGTCGCCGGCAATGATTGTGTAAGTTTGCCTGCTGCTGGTGCTGTTCGTCGTCTGAAATGTGGGAGATGGTTGTGGAAGGCTGAGGATTTGGCCCGGCTGGATCAGGTCAGGGTTGGTGACCTGTGGGTTGCATGCTTCGAGCGCTTGGAGCGTGCTGTTGAAGCGCATGGAGATTCCGGAGAGAGAATCACCAGCGATGACTTTGTATGTCGCTGGGATGGTGCTGTTCGCGATTGGGGCTGCTCCGCAAATTACAAGCAGGGTGAAGATATGCAGTGCACAGATTAGGCGGGTCATGGATGACATTCTTGCTGAGTGTAGTTCTGTTGGTCTTCTGAGTTCAATGGCCGAATTGCTATTAATCATAATTGAAAGAGGCATGCATGATATATACAAGAAAAGCGAATGAGGCTGAGTGGCCGGGTGCGGGTCGCTTAATTCTGGTAGATCTGCCTGGAAGGCTGAAAGAGGAACGCTCCAAAACAGAATCCCGTAAGTATTGATTCCAGATCAGGGTAATGTTTCAGCATCTATTCTTGTTGCTCAAACATGGCCGACGACTCTATTTCAATCCACACGCTGGCTCCAAAGCCTCGAATTTTCTCAGCCGCGCGAACTTCAAACACTAAAGTCTCGAACTTGGTCCGCCTTGCGGGCTCAACAGAGCTCTGAATCAGTGAGTGATTACTCTATTTGGTGGAACATGAAGTATATTTGTGTTTCTCTCCTACCGCTGAGCTAGTCTACAAGTAATGCTGTCCTGAATCAAATGGACACAGCCACCCCGACAGCTCCCAAGAGATCCCAATATCAATAATTTGGCTGCCTCAAGGGAGTTCTTCCCCCTATTGTTGGAAGAAGTCGTAGTGACTCATCTTGAGTGTCAGGGCCAGGCTCCTCTGACAGCTCCCAAATTTGAACAGAAAACGCTGAATCAATTGGGCGCCAATTGAACTAGACGTTCGATCGACATCTTGCGACCTCGCAGACTCGAAAGCCGAGGGAGAATTATGAAGCAAAATGTTTGGATAGAGCAACGCAGGCTGTGGATCTAACTCGTTTACTATACTTAATTTAGAGGCGTTCTGGCAAGTCTGCCTGAATCAAATACAGCCGCACGCAGATGTATCAATCTCAGAGCCTGGGGAGGGCGAGAGCGATATCTGTGAGTCTGTCAAGCAAGTGATTGAATCCTCTTTTATGCATTGTGGATACAGTTTCAACCTGGAATTCCACACAGACAAAGTAGTACCTCATTGGCTCGCTTGACGGTCCTGTTGGAGACTGTCCGACACGATCACCCCGCCACGCAACTTGGCACAAGTCGTCCTTTTCTTTTACTATTGAGGAGTCGCATCCCAAAGCATCCAGACTTTGGAGTCAAGATGCAACATCGACCAGCTCCCGCAATCACCATTCCCATCCCTGAATTCCGTAGAAGTCCTTCATAGCATTGGGCCTCCCCTTGGATTCCTGGTCTTTAATGAATGCTTGCCAGATATCCCTGATCGCAGTCATCTTCGCGCGGCTGCTAACTTCCCTCAGGCTTTTCACCCTCCCGACATGCTGAATTATCTCAGGTTCGAGTGCTCTGAGATCCCTCAGCGCATTCGGGTTCTCGTAGTGTGCCCCAGCGAAGATCCACGCATCACGTATCTTGTCAAGCATTTCGTGGTACCTTACCTCTACATCGCCATAAGCCTCGTTTCGAAGTTTGTTGTGATCGACAACAGGCTGATTCAGTTCCTCGATAAGATAGTATCCGACGTTCTTGCTGTTCGATGCCATGAGGTGAAGTCGCTGGAATGGTGGGATACTTGCAGGTGAGGGGAGTAGGTATGCAAGTCCTGCAAGGTGCTGCTTACGTCCAGGCAAGGTAAGTACTGAAATGGAATCGCAGTCTGATGATCTGGTTTGATATGAAAGGATATTGAAGGATGGCGAAGATAGAGAAAGAAGGAGGCGTCTACCAGCTTTTGAGTGTTCGCGCTGCCTCGTGACTTTGACCGTGGTGTCGTACAGCTCGCTTTGGGTGACTTTCCGTCAAGGTTTTTCCTTTGTCAAACAAAGAGAATATGCTAGCAATGAACTGTACTTCGGATCGACACACTACTGAGCGTGATCACTGGCTTGCCATTTGTCCCATCGTTGATACCTCGCAAGCAGGGCCGCAAATGAGATTCATACTCTAGGAAGCAAGAGGCGTCCCTTCTACGATGTCGACTGAACTCGGCACTGGGATCGTGCTATAAGCGATGGAAGTACACAAAGGTGTACTGCAGCCGCATCCGGGTTCCTCAGGCACCGGGACGATCCGATCTGAAGGTATTGCTATCAAATTTGTAGGGCACCAGCGATATTGCTGAGCTTGCCAACTAAGTCATTGGAATCTCTTCCTAGGATAAGCTAATTATCATCGGGCCATTGCACCATGCACCCTCCCATTATCGCAGAAGACCCATCAGCAAATCCTTGACATCCTCGCCCTCAAGCAATCACAGGTCCTCCCATCCCTCGACCCCATAAAGGTATTTCATAGCATTCGGCCCCCCCTTGGAAATCTGCTCTCTACAAAACTTCTTCCACATCTCCATGTCCTCGCTCATCCTCGCGAAGCTGGAGCAAAACCTCAGACTTTTTGCCCCCATGACCTGCTGTCCAAATCGACGTTCGACGGCTGCAAGATCTCTCAGCGCGATCTTATTCTCGCCGCGGTGGTCTAGGGCGAAGAGATACGCGTCGCGGATCTGGTCAAGGAACCTGTGGTACCTCACGCCAAATCCACTCGAGGCCTCTGGTGGGAGGTTGGTGTTAACCCGGTTATGGAAGGTGGTCAATTCGCAGATGAGGATGTGTGGTTCTGGTTCGCGTTCTTTTGCGGCTGTACTTGTGTGGGGGTTATCGCTGTTCCGTTCCATGGTGAGAAGTTGAGGGGAGGGTGCAGACGTAAGTCTCGCCGTGTATTGTTCTCGTCAAGGGAGGGTAAGATCTTGAGAGGGGGTCGCAAGTATGATGATCTGATTAGATGTTGAAGAACTATGAGGATTCTTGTAGGTGGAGAGGGAACAAGGCGTCTGCCGATTTTGAGGCATCTACAGAATTCACGAATGGTCCCGCCGGCTCGTGACTTTGACCGTGGTGTCGTACAAATCTAATGACGTGAAGTTCCGCCAAGGGATTTCTTGCCTGTAACAATGAGCCGTGAAACGTGCCTGAGATCCTTTATTGTTCAAGCTTACAAAGTACTCGGCGGAAGTGCTGCCTTGCTTTTTTTTATCCAGGATTGCATGGCTTGCAGAGCATGATAGCACATGCGTTCTCAATCCACAATACAAAAGACGTCCTTCAAGATGGATTCATCGGACATTGTCCTACTTTGGAAGATGTTCGAGCCGGCACCGGCTGCAAGAGTCTCAATGAATCGAAAAGGCTGAGGAAACCCAGTGAGTCTTGCAAATTGAGTGACAGCTTGAATATAGGATGGAAACATAATTGAATTGAAGCTCTCTGGCGTGATTGCAGCATCATGCCAAACAATGCCGAGCGATATGCAAGCCTCCACAGAAGTGGACACGTTGCACTACATACGCTGGTGACACCGTCCGTCTGGAGCCTACACGCTATATATTCGTAAGAGGACTCTCAATCATGTTCAGAGTTCTTGTCCAATACACTAGCCGGCTCTACCTCCCATCGAAAGGGCCTACAAGCAATCTCGACTGGACTCCGCTGTGTGATGTTGACGCCCTGGTGGCCCCTCGGCCGTCGCATAAATGTGCCTCGGTGGAGGCAAGCTCCCGGATCAACGATATTCCGGCTTACGCCAAGGTTTTCAATAGCTGAAACTGAAACTTCGTGACGTCCCCTCGGTCCGGGTCTTGAAACTGCTCTCTGTAGCATGTTTAGTGAGTTCCGAATGCTATCCTGACCGGTTGTCCAGCTGATTACGCGAACATGGTGCCTGTGGTGATAACAACAAGTGGCACAGAGATTTTGGTTCCGCTCTGTCAAAGATGCGGTGTTGAAGCCTTCAGCCCGGAAAGTTGGAAGAAGCTGTGGGGCGTTCATCCCAAAACTTGTGGTCGGGGACCCAATCCCAACATCAGTAACGCCGTTTTCGATGGGGAATTGCAGTACGCAATTGTCCATTTGGGTGCGGAGGATCTTCCACCAAGGCGAGGCCCAGTCTTACGGCTCCGCGTTCCCGTGAAGGATTTGATGCTAACATCAGGACTGTGCGGCTTTTGTCAGATAGTCATCAACCTTGACACGAAAGGTAAAATGATGAAGGGTCAGTATAAAGACGCGCAAGTGGATATGCAGCTTTTCTTCCCGGCTAAAAACAGCGGCACGTGGCTCCCGTTCGTGATGCAGGTGACTTTGACGCTGGAGTTTAAGAAGCGCAAGGAAGAGGGGGAATGGCGAAATGCAACGATGCTGGCATTTCTTCCCCAGTCCGGTAAGAGATCTCGTCCTTGGACTTATTTCGGACCGAATCCGGAAAAGCTAAACCCGTGGCAGAAGATGCCGACAAGGCACAGAAGCCTAGTGATGAGGAAGCAGCAATCTTGGACCCTATGCATGGTCTTCTTGAAGAAGCTAAGCATTGGATGCAGGAATGCGAAAATTACCATACCGACTGCGCACTCTCACACGAGCCCCTGCTACCGATGCGAGTTCTTGACGTGCAAGCACTTGGGAGCGTCGGTAAAGTGAAGCTAGTCGAGTCTGCGGATCGGCAACACGGCCGTTACGTGGCACTATCGTATGTATGGGGGAAGGAGCCTTTTCTGCGCCTGCAACGTGAAAATCGAGACTCGTTGATGGATGCCATCCTTCTCCAAGATCTCCCAAAGACAATCAGAGACGCTGTGCAGGTGACTCGAGCGTTTGATATCCGCTATCTTTGGGTGGACTCCCTTTGTATCCTGCAAAACAGCGATACCGACAAGACACTGCAGATTCCGCATATGAACGCATACTATCGACAAGCAACGGTTGTGATATCTGCCTCGAGCGCGGTAGATGTGCATTCTGGCTTCCTGGGATCCCAATCCACCGAGACTGAAATCTATGCAAAGGCGGAAAGTCGTCTGGTTGCCGATCACCCCGAATTTGGGCCATTGTTTTATCGCTTTCCCGTCTACTATCCTGGTGATGATCAAGAAGGCTCAGAGGTATGTCACGTACATGTGGACCCCCCACTTTACAACTATAATACCGAGCCAATCAACAGACGTGGATGGACATTGCAAGAGGCTAGCCTAGCCAGGCGTCTTCTGATTTTTCCAGAAGCAGGCGGCGTCGTCATGCGGTGCTCTAAAGGGGAATGCTTTGCAGGCCACTTGCTCGGTAATCCCTTCCACGAGGTAGCCGGCTCGTTGTATCATGAGATCGAAGCCCCCGAAGGAGATGATGATCAGGAAGATGAAGAAGGTTTAGTAGCCGATGAATCGGAAGAGAGTAGCCGGGAAGAAGGTTCGAAAAATGGCGACGAGGCAGACGAAGATGAGATTAGGAGTCAGAGATTGCGTCGAGAAATTGAAAGCGGCTCGGAAAACCAGGGAAATGAGCATGACGGCAGTGATGGGAGTCTTGGTGAATGTATTGACAAGGGTATTGATGAGGGCAGCTATGAGGGCAGCTATGAGGGCAGCTATGAGGGCAGTTATGAGGGGAGTTATGAGGGGAGTTATAGGGGAAGACATGAGGAGAGTCATGGGGGAAGTCCTGAAGGCAGCGCCAGGAGCAAGGATAGGCTTGACGTCGAGAGCGCCGATGAAATCAACGAGAATCAAACTCATCAGGAGGAGGATAGAAGATGGGTCTTTTGGACTCCCAATAAGGAAGCAAAGCATGGGCCTGCGAGCGATCAAGGAGCGGATTGGAATGAGAGCAGCTCTGAAGACCACGCCAGCGTGAATGGTAGCCACGACGAGGAACATGCCCATGGACAGGACGATGAGAAAGAGGATGAACATGATGATGAATATGACGATGAACATGACTTGGATACAAGTGACGGGGAACATGGAAAGGAGAGTAAGCCATCTCAAAACTGGTACGCTATGGTACAAGATTATTCTCAAAGGACTCTATCGCAACCCGACGACATCTTGATAGCCCTCGGGGCCTTGGCGCAAGAGTTCCATACTCAACACGAAAAGTTTCTTGGGAGCTACGCGGCTGGCTTATGGACCATAACACTCAAACAGGGTCTGCTCTGGCACCTCTCCTACGCACGTCACCCGGATCGCAAATCTTTCATTCCACCGCAAAAAGGGGCTACGGAGTACCGCGCGCCATCATGGTCGTGGGCGTCCACTGAGCAACCTGTCACATTCAGGACCCAGAAAGAGGCAAATCTAATCCCCAAGCAGTATAAACCAGCGGAGCCTACATGGCACATTGAAATAGTAGACTGTGGTGTAACACTCAAGGACGAACGTAATCCATTTGGAGCCGTACGAGCTGCATATCTAGATGTCGAAGGTTTACTGGCGCCAATACGGCGCGTCCCTGGGAGTAGATGGCACAGACCTGACCGATGTCCAATCGATGACGTCGCCCTAACGAGAGACGATCGGTATCCTTATCACAATTCAACCGACATTTTTGCGCCTGACTCGATCGAGGCTCTCGAACTAATTGATCCTTCATGTTGTTATTGGCTCCTAATCTACGATGCAACTCGAGCGCGGACAAGGGGGCTTATCGTCCGCAAGACAGCTTTGGGTCAATATCGAAGACTTGGATTTGCTGAATTTCAAGTCAACGTTTTCGATGTCCAAGGGGAGAGGTGTGTGATAAGACTAATATGAGTTTCCCAACCAAGATCACTTCTCGACACGCTTTCAACTTGAGAAATCACAGTTTACTAGGAGGCAGAAGATAGGAGTCCTTGGTCGTCTTCGTTGATTGACCTCAGGTAGACTGCAAGGAAAACGGATCCCTGGACGTCCAAATCGTCAAGCTGTACTTTCAACATCAAGTTGACCTCCTGCTTTGCACTTTGAACCCGCCCGCAAATCTTGGGTCAAAGGACGCCACGAGATCGTGACAAGGCAAATGTATGCAATGGACTCGGCTCACACACGAGGACTACAAGTCAACAGCCGGCCGTTTAATGATTGAGTGCATGAGCTGAATTTGCAACGTGGCACTTCGAGCCAAATACAAAGGAAAGGGCCAGCTATGGGGCAGTGAGAAATTCGCTTCTGATTTCGAATTCTTCGATGTTCTCTCGATACGCCTATATGTTTATTCGTCGACGACCTGATCGAATGCTGCTCGGACGCCAATTTGGTTCTGAATTACAGAGGCCCGGATGCACTGCTCATCTCGACGAAGCAGCCGATCTTTGCAAGACGCTCCTGCCCTCATGGCGCCTCCTCAGACATAAATGGCTCTTCTCTGTGTGGCGTCCGGCGGAGGCACAAGAAGGATCAATGAGACGTCTTTTGCGACAAAGGTTGATGGCGAGTGGAGTCGATCGACCTCCGAGAAGCAATACCAATCTACAGGCGTGCGGTACTAAATACCATTTGCAAGGGTGGGAATCAGGAAATGATTGGCAATGGCTGTAGGACCACTTAAGATGAGGGATGGAATTTCTCGGACGTGGAATTTCCCCATGTCAATGATACCGAGGGTCTCCGCGACAGGCATCTGAGATTTCGGGCAATTGTCATTCGGCATTGTATCTTCGACCTAGCCACTTTGGGGTTGATGACGCTACCCTTTCTCATTACAGGATTGCGCGCGTGGAGAAATTGATCCAACTCCGGTGAACAGCAAACGTCATCACGAAGCATGACGAAAGCAAGGTCTTCGGTCATGCTCGGCGATCATCACATGTGGCTATAGATAGGGTATTACCCGAACCTTATTAAGACGATGATCACTGCATTTGACAGGACAATGACCTTGTACCCACTGATAAAGGCCCAAAAGGGTCAATGACGTAACGCTGGGCTGCCAAATGGGGTCGAAGAAAAAAGGTTTTTGGGCCACAACGAAAGGGCCAGACTATGTTTTTGAGCGGATGATCGGAGAAGCGGATGCCCGGATCGCAAGCCTTTTTAAACCGTTTTTAATCCATCAGCGTTCGCATGCAGACCAACAATACGCCAGCACAACGAAGCAGAGATGGTGGCAAAGCGACCAGGAAGCCAGGCTAACACCACACGGAGTAACCAACATGTTCCCAGCGGGCCACCCTCACTTGAGACCATGGCTTTTTGTGCGAACGAAGCTGATGTGCAGAAAACTCGACGCTTGAGTCAGTCTCGCCTTGAAGACCTGGGATTCAGCTGGGAAGCTGACGTCGAGGAGGTCTCTCCTGTCATCGGCACATCAAATTTTCGATGGCTCAAGGAAGCTCCAAATCCTCATCTCTACAGCTTCACTACCTCCCTCAAAAGCGTGAACGAGTTGCGTCGGGCCCTGGAATCATCGCTCGAGACATGGCCCATCTTTCGTTCGCTGGCGGTCGAGTTCAATGAATCAACACGGCTATTGGTATCGCTCCGAGCGAATAGATTGTATTTCGATCGGGCGATAGGTCTCCATGAAGACGTTGAAGACGAGGAGGCTCTGACCCAGATAGACATGGAAGGCAATCATCTGGATTCAGAATTACCTCATGGTCTTCTCTTTCGTGTGAAAGTCGCCAGGATAAAGGCAACAGGAAACACTGGATGTGTTGTGGTGCTAAATCATGCTGTATGGGATGCTGTCACTCTGAATTACTTCAGCGAAGATCTAGAGTTGTCGCTGGCTGGGTTGAGCAGACCATCGAGAACTCCTTACAAAGCCTTCGCAGATACATATTTCCTGCATCGGTCGTCGCTGACGGCCGGAAGGGCCATAAATTTTCACTTGCATCGTTTGCGAAACCTGGGATCGATGAGCGAGGCATTGTGGCCTCCGACAAGTAGGATTCTCTCTCGCCGCCAGGACGAGAACCCTAACGCCTTCATCAACGGCATATCGAAGGAGTTTCGAAATATCCCAGTATTCAATCGCTCGCACTCATCTCCTTCCGTGTCATCATCCATCATAGTCAAGGCCGCCGTCGCAATTTTCAACACCCGCAAAACGGGCAGCAACTTCGCTATCCTGAGCATACTGCTTGCGGCTCGTCGCTGGCCCTTTCTCGAAAAAGGATTGGCCGATCTCTTACCAAGTCCATTCGACATCGCCGGTCCCACAATGACTCACGCTGTCGATGTCGTCAAAGTCGATGGTCAAGAAACAGTCAGCCAAATGCTGTCAAGACTGCACCACGAACAACGTTTGCTGAGCCAATTTGCACATGTCCCGCCCGATTTCATCTCGTCGCTGTCAGATGAGAGTCGAGCCGTGTATGCGGATGCTCTTCGGCAGTTCTATAATTGGCTCCCTGCTGGTAGGGTATATGACAAGCGTGTGCTGCAGCTGGTGCAGCAACGGGGTCTCCGGCGTCCCAGTCGATCGTTCGTATGGGAATTATCCCGAGCGCTTGAAGGTGAAGAGGTTTTGATGAGGATCCTATACGATGCCACCCTTTTTGAGCCCTCGGACGTGGAATCTTTTGGAAACGAGCTCGTGGAGATAATTAGATGGCTTTGTGACCAGGACAATTGGGATACTACGATCGTGCACATGCCATCATCCACCAACAAACCGGAAAGGCCAAGCTCAAAGTTGTAGCCGCTACGATGTTGTCTCGATGGAAAAGTCCTCCACAATGACACTTCTTGGACCTCTTTACCCACAAATTGCCGCGCGAGGGCTGCACGCATTTACGAGAGAACGGGTAGAGCATCCTTAGGCAGGGGAGGGTGCTGACGCTCAATGACGAGAATAGTGGCATTGTGATACCCCTATGGGGTCAACTGGCAACGTTGATTATGCGCAACGTCAATTACACACGGCCGAGACGTCAACCACTCAGGACCGCAGCGATCGGCAAGGGAATTAGGTATTCCAAGCTCAAGCTATCACTCTGATTGGCGTGCCAGGCTCGAAATGCCTAGAGGTCGGAATTGTTGCCCCTCTTGAATTTATTCTGGACGCGTGTATACTGGATCTGATGATGGTGTTCCACTCTCATAGCTCGGATGTTTCAGGACGTGTCGACGAATAGCAATCATCCAACTCAAAGGGTCCACGGTCAGTCCAAAAAAGTCATACAGGTCACCAGGCCAAATTCCGGTGGTTTCAATAGGACTCTTTTGTCCGACCCCACGAGGGTCTACGTCTTCCCCGTGACAGTTTTCACAGTACCTTTACACAACATGATGACCGAAAGAAGAAACAGGCTGAGAGTCGAAAATTAATCACAATGTAAACAGCGCATTCACAGGGAATGCCAAACCCCAGAAGTGTCGGAGAGACCACCCTCGTGTTCTCAATAGGACATACATCTGAAAGCTGCCGAGGAGAGTGGACAATGTTTAGCTTGCAAGGCATTCCTCTTATACCAAGTAATGGTGATGCCCCTCTCGGTAACTGCTTTCTGGCATCTAAAAATTACCTCATTGTATGATTCAGAATCTTGTGTCTTCGTCATTGTACACTACGCAGGTTACAATGATGAAGACCTCTATTTTCTTCGCCTGGAAGTTCATTATGCTACGGCCACCGAAGAATACGAAAGCTCGCCCTTAGATACTTACGATAAACCACAGGTGGGAAAGCGGTGAGTCGGAAAAGGAGCATGGATGCATGTGCCCTGCAGACGCAACAACCGACCCCCATCGCCTTCAACCCTACCTTGACCGCTATACGTCGGAATTTGAGGGACAGTGACCTATCCAGAGCTAGGATCCACTTGATGGACCGCCAGATTGAATACGATTTATTTGACGCCGAAACATGCCTACGTGTGCAATAGGTCTATGCCCAACAAAACCCCCCTTCCCTCTTCCTTGCCACTACTTCCCCAGCACAACAATACAACCGCACACATACCCACTACCTCCATCAGGAAGTCAGCTCCCACATCATGACCGTCACTATCACCCTCCCACCCGAGCACTCCGCCCTCGTGCAAGACGCACACGATGAGCCCCTCCATCTCCGAACGATCCCTACACCAATCCCCGGCCCCGGCAGCGCCGTCATCCGCGTGCTTGCCGTGCCCATCCTGACCTATGCCCGGGAAGTCTACGATGGCCGCCGGCTCTACACGTACCCCACGCCCTTCGTCCCGGGCGCCTCCGCGATCGGGCGAGTGGTGGCCGTGGGCAACGACGCAGTAGTGCTGAAGCCCGGTGACCTCGTGTACGCCGACTGCTGCGTCCGGGGCCGGGACGACAAGGACGCCATCTTCCTCGGCGGCATCCGCGATGGCTTCACGGACAGCAGCCACAAGCTCATGGCGGGCGAGTTCCGGGATTTTACCTTCGCCGAGTATGCCCGCCTCCCGCTCGAGATCTGCACCCGTCTGGACGAGCGCAAGTTGCTGGGATCACCCGCGCAGGGCGGCTTCGGGCTCACGGTCGAGGATCTCACCTGGATGATGGGGCTGAGTGTACCCTATGGTGGCCTGACGGATATCAATCTCAAGACGGGGGAGCGCATCATCATTGCCCCGGCCACGGGCGGGTTTGGCGGGTCGGCGGTCAAGGTGGCCTTGGCGATGGGGGCGTTTGTGGTGGCGATGGGGCGTGATGAAGAGGCCTTGCAGCGGTTAAAGGCCCTGGATCCGTCGAGGGTGGAGACTGTGCCGCTGACGGGGGATCTCGAGAAGGATATCGTGGCGCTGAAGCAGTTCGGTCCTGTGGATGCTTACTACGACGTCTCACCGCCGGCGGCGATCAACTCGCCGCATATCCGCTCGTGCATTAAGGCCTTGGCATACGGGGGGAGAGTATCTTTCATGGGGGGTATCAAGGGGGATGTTCTTGTGCCCTATGAGTTCATCATGCATTTCGATATTTCGCTCAAAGGTAAATGGATGTTGGCGCCCAAGGATGCGGCTGGAATGATTCGGTTGATTGAGGGAGGGATCCTCGCGTTGGGGCAGAAGGGCGGATCTCGGGTTGTTGCCACGTACGGGCTCAAGGACTGGAAGGAGGCGTTTGACACTGCCGCCGCTGCCAATCGTGTCGGGGACCTCACCGTCTTCAAACCTTGATTGCAGTCTTGAAACAGATATGCTCCGCAACAGGGTCACGGCAGCTCATCGTACATATTTTGTGCATATCAGCCTGCAGAGGCTGTGCACATCTATTGTCATGTGCATAGGATGATCTCCCCATGACCTTACCCAAATCCCCATTCCCGCTGCTCACAACAAACCTCAACGTCACGCGCAACGCATGTCGTCACAATAGCCACCGACATCCACCACGTTGGCGTTATGAATGCTCCACACCGCTAAAGTAACAGACTTCAACCGAGCCATGGTAACTAACGGTCCGCCCGTGCGACGTATGGCAATGGCGCAATCCTCCCGGCCTGCCATCGTCTCAACAGAAGGGTTCATGCTCTGAGTCCAAGCAATTGCAGAGAAATGAAGCGGACTAGAACTCCAGATTGAACCAACATGGTTTCTTCCCGGCGACTTTAACAACCCTCACGTGTACGTGATGGGTGACTCCGGCCTAGTAGATTCTTGGCTTGTGAGGCCCCGGCCCCGTTGGCTGCATAACGCTACTGCAGGGTCAAAGGCGGTGGATGACTTGCAGGGGTTTGTACTCTTGGTGGTCGGCGACTTGACTGTTTGGGACAGAGAAGGGAAATGCGTTGGAGATGCGTTTTGAGGTGGGGGTCATGTGTCGAAAAGACATCATGGATGAAGGCAGGGCAGACGGCGGATTTGCCAGCGTACCTCGTCACCTCTTCCCGGCCGTTGGATCAGGGCCATACTCTGGAACCCGATGAGATGCGGACAAATTCTGCCCCATCTTTGGAAAAAGAGAGTTTCTCATTGGGTCATCACGGTACAGTCTGCGATATATCAGATACCCGTCGTCGCCTTCTAGGATAAAACAGCCCATTGAATTGATCCACACCCCACGCCCCTGATACCGACACCACATATCACGCCAATCTGTAACTGTTTTCTCAATCCCACATCATACTATCATCATCATGCCCTGCACCGTAACCATTCTCTACCCCGCCACCGCCCAAACCACGTTCGACCTCGACTTCTACATCAACACGCACATCCCCCTCACGGAGAAACAATGGAAACCCTGGGGCCTGAAAGGATGGACCGTCAGCAAGCTGGACGGCTCCGCCGGCTTCAGTGTCCAGGGCGAGATGGAGTGGACGAGCGAGCAGGCGTTCCGGGATGCGTGGAAGAGTAGTGATTCCGATGTTATCAGGGAGGATGTGGCCAGCTATACGAATGAGCATCCGATTCGGTTGATTGGGACGGTGGCGGGGCAGGGGAGGTTGGATTAGCGAGGGCTGAGGGGAGTGTATGTTAGGGGTCTGCTGGAGATTTCACATCGCGGCTCGGTCGAGGGTGGCGTGATTCGAGAGCGTCTGGAATGGCAAGACCAAAGGTATGAAGTGAGGGCAGATACGAGTATGAACCGTGCCAAAGAACCGATGTTAGGTGCCGCCATTCTGAACTCGAGAACCAAGCTTGGGAGAAAAGGCCTTGGATTCTTCAATAAAATTGTCTCAAGATGAATCAAAATGCTCGGGCGGAATACAACGCGGGAAAAGATGGAGGATCTCATGCTGCGTCGGCTCTGCTATTGTGTGAAACATGTAGAGCAAGCCCGGAATCTAAGTGCAGCGCTTGTAAAGACGAGGCTTGTGTATTTTCCTGTACTTTCCCGACGAACAATGGACTTCTATCAAGTACTAGGCGCCGAAAGCGCCAGGGACAAAAGATATTGCCAAGGTCGATGTTATACTTACGATTCTGATTGCTAGCTGTACAGTCAAGAGCCCCCCACCCTTCTCGAGCAACCAAACCAATTCCCCCGCCGATCTGCGCGGTCCCGCCCCAGTTCATACAGGAGGCGAGGATGCCTTCCACCGCGGCCACCCAATCGGTGAAGGTGAAGCTGGTCTGCCCGTCGGACCTCAGCGATATCTTGCTCACTGGATGAGCCGGCCGCAGTTTGCCCGCCGCACAAGCCGGCCACGTTGGCAGTGATCACCATTGCGGAATCGCTGTTGCGAAAGTGTGAGTCGCTGGCATGTGGAAGGCTACCGTTGGCAGCGGAGTAGGTAATGTCCCGGTACCCCTGAATATTGGGGGGGCTCTTCAGGTCGTTGATTAGTTTGGTGCATGCCGCAGCGCCTTGGGGATCGGGGTTGGGGAGGCCATTGGGCACAATGTCGGTGATGCAGTGGAGACCTGCCGAGTCTCCAGGGGTGAGGGTGCGGCCGAGAACTGCGGGAGATGCTGTGGCCAGGAGGGTTGCGAAGGCGATCTTTATGGTTGCAAGATGGGCTTCGAGGAGGGTTCGGAAAATTGTTGTGATGTTTGCAAACTGTTGGATGTTGCTTGGAATGATCGAGTTGAGATATTTAAGAGATGCTGGACTGTGTCTGGGTGATGATCATGTTGCCGTACTCCTTCTTCATAGATATAACCTGACCGCTACAGAGGACGAATGTTATTTCAGGAAACCCCTGTCGGTACTAAAGGATTTGGAGTCCAGCTGAGGTGCAAGGCGAACGAGCCGCTTGTTCCCTGAGGAACCATCAAAAAACGTTGGAGGAAATGACATTACCCGGGTGCTGGATGAATCTATCTAGTATAATGGGGCTTAGCTGTCGCGCCGGGAGACTTTCGTTTCATAGCCAAAACGCTTTGTATGGACGCAAGAGCGACCTGGCTTAGGCGAGTGGCTTGACTCAACATGAAAGCAGCTAGGGAAGGAGCATATGTGGGATGTTTAGGAGAAGGGGAGGAGGCTGCTGAGAGGATGAAAGCATGAGGCTTGCACCTGAACTTTGACAGAGGCACTAGAGGGGTACGCTAGAGGAAGGAGAATGGATTTAGATGCTTTAGAGCTTCCCAAACATATTCGTTGAAACAAATACGCGACCCGCGGGAGAACGCTTTTTAAAAATTACGGATCTTTTTGTACCTGCTTTGAATTTTGGGGACCACCGTGTCACTGAGAGGCCATCGCCGTTATCTGGGCTCCCTCATCTTCATCTCTCGAAGAAGTGGTATGAATATACGATTTCTTCTGGCCAGCCTTGCCACCAAAGCACTTTCTCCAGCTGTGCTATACTAACCTTATCAGGACTAGTGTCTTGGCACTGATACTTTTACTATGAGCTGTTTTCCTTCATACTACCCATACATATACGTTCAAAGCCAGCCAGATTGGAAAATGACAAGCAAATAGAAATACTGGTGCATTGCAAATCAGGTTGCTTGATTGATTGACTGCTCAGTTGATTGAATTCTCCATTTACAGCATGATACATTCACTTCGTTATCTCCCGGCACTGAACACCGCCCCATCAACGCCCCCGAAAGACTCACCCTCTTGCTACTGTACACTCAAGTCTTTGGAAAATGGCCACCCTACCCTGGTCTACCAGAGTTTGACGTAGCTCAAAAACCGTCGCCAACCGGGTTGACCGTAGTATTTATCCAGCTGTTCAATGTCTTCGGGAGTCAGCTTTCGTCGACCGGTCAAACAGTCCACAGTCTTCGGGTCTCGCCAGGGGGTCTTGAAGATGAGCTTGTAGCCGCCAGTGAGCGTGCCGATGAGGAGGATCCCGATGGTATACTGGAAGAAGTTGTCGGCCGTGAAACCAGATACGCCCTGCAGATACGAATGCATTAGTGGTTTGTATGCGCTAGGTTATCGGGACGCGATACAGAGGCTGCTTTACTTACCGGAGGTTTGGCGCCGACATAAAAACAGCTGATCAGGAGAAGCATGCAGATGGTCATAAGCCAGGCAGGTGCCATTGGCCAAAGGCTAGATCTCCATGCGTACAGTTGCGAGAAGAGGGTGTCACCTTGCGCCTTGAGGGCCTTGTGGAAGCGCCAAGATGTGAAGGCGACGATCATCCAATTGATGAAGAACGAGGAGCTCGTAATGGAGATGAACCAATTCAGCGCCACAGTGCCGCCGGCTGTTGCGACATGTCAGTATGAGGTCCTGTGGGACTTCTGTCGCTGAGGAGATGGGTCACTTACCGGAGAGATTGATATATGTCAAGACAACCGCTGAGAGGCACGTAATGATCAAGGAGCGCATCGGACGACCTTTGCGATCGACATGAGCGACCCACACCGGAATAAGCTTCTGATGGGCCATGGTCCGGAGAATTCTAGAAGAGAGATAAATGGACTCGGCAGAGATGGCAAGGATACCACACATGATGCCAGCATTTAGAATGCTTGACACAACAGGGATACCAGCCTCCTGAATCGCCAAGACGAATGGGGATGCCGTCACACCGGAGCCTCCAAGCAGGTTCTCGTTGGTGGAGGGAATGAGTACCGTGATGAAGATGACGCACACCATGTAGACAAAGATGACCCGGTACGGGACAAGTTTGGTGGCGTGGCCCATGGAGAACCGCGGGTTCTGGGCTTCGCCGCCCATGATGCCAATGAAGATCTGATCGCCAACGGCCCAGGTCGCCAGAAGAGCACAATGGCCGAAACCCTGGGAGAAGGTCAGTCTCAAGTCTTGTATGCGACTTTGACTAACATATACCGAGAATCCGTTCTTGAAGACCTGATAGTCCCTCCATGTCGCTCCATCATGCACGTAACCCTTAGGACCAGCTCCGCATACTAGCGCGAGGGAGATCAAGATGATGAGCATGAATAGGATTATCTTGATCAGCGAGGTGAAATACTCAAACCAAGCAAACACACTATTCGGGAAGGCAAACAAGAGACAAGTGACGACTATGAAGATGGTGACTGCAATAAAGGTCAGCATCGCGATCTGTGACTCGTTGCCTGTGGAGTGTAAGGCAGAAAGAAGAGCCTCGTAGCGACGAGCTCCCACTGACTGGTCTCGCGCATCGGGACTATTCAACATTGCTGAGCTTGGGTGAGAGAGGACTCACGCGATGCACCCTTGGGAAAGTCTCCACCAGCCCAAAATTGGATGAGGATGTTGAAAAAAGCGGCCTCAGAAGCCACGATTGTCGTCCAACCTTTGCACCCGTCAGCTGCAAGTTCCGGATAGTCATCCAGCATCGCCCTTACCCAGCCATTCAGCAACACCGGCACCAAATGCCAAGGCTGGATCAACCCAGCGGTCTGCATAGTCGATGTAGTTTCCCGAGGTCGGAAAGGCAATCGTCATCTCAGACAACGACTGGAGAACAGCCCAGACACAGGTGCAGACCAGCAAGTACGCAATGATCATGTTCCCTGGGCCACCAGTCGCAAGGGCCGCACCGGTCCCGATGAAGAGCCCTGAGCCAATGTTGGAACCGAGTGATATGATCTGAGAGTCGTGTCATCAGTCGACCAAAGGTCGCGTGCCAGAGCAAAGGTGTTGATTGAATACTTACATGGACTTGATGCGGGGTGAAAGACCGGTGGAATTGGCCATTGGAAGTGTCGACCATTTCGATCATGTCTGCATTTTGGATACTGGTTATAGGATGCAGGTCGATGCTGGCACCCCCCTTCTCAGCATCCTTGGACATGCTCGAGTCAGAGCCATTGCGAAGTTTCGTGTCGTCCATGGCCGCTTAAGGCTGCTTTTCCAACAGACGAAGAGATTCTTGGGGATCTTCCGTGAGCTGAGGTGGTGATGAGAGATGTTGTGTATGTTTCCTCAGGTAAGGGTCAAGAGAATCGAGCTGAGAAAGTAGGAAGAATGACCGAAGATGGAGGTGTTATATGCATGCCAATTGAATCACAGAACCGAAGGAAGAGAAGTTCGCTTCCGTCTGAATGGTTCTGGAACACCCTGATTGGGCGCGCGCAGAAGATTCGATCTCAGATGATCTCCAGATAGCGGAAGAAACACACAATGGCCGGCATCTCCCATACACATATCTATGGTGTGAGTATCACCGGGAGCGACTTGCTCGTCTTGTCCAAGATCTACGGCCAAGGTTGTGGTAGATCTAGACCATCCTGTTCGTCTCCTCTACTCATGCAGCACGATATGGAATTGGACCTGAATGACGAGTTTGACAGGCGAGATCCTGCACATGGGTTTAGCGACGATAAGCTGTGCTGCTTTGAGGCAAACGTGGCGGACTAGCATACGCGGTACATATTACCCCTCATATCTATCGGCTGATCTTCCCGATGTCTCTTTGTAGACCTCTTTTGTGCCGATATTTTGCCAAGTCTTTTTATCGGCAGTCCAGGAAATTCCAATCTCGCGAGATTTCGCCCCTGGCCGGTGGGTGGCAGCAGGGATACATAGTACCAAAAATATTGGCTAGACTCCACGCAGCAGCCTCTGCAAGGTCACCAATAGAAATGTGTAAGATGTTGCCTGCTTGAGAATGAGCGTTATCTTGGATGAACTTCACACTGCGATTTTCGACACAGAACCAATCGAATCCAGCCAGAAGGAATAAGAAGCAATGAAATATCAGTTGATTAGCTTTCGTGCCTCTTTCCTACAACCTAGAAATAGAGCTGTCGTCAATAGAGGATCCATATCAGGCACAAGGCGAGCAATTGCGACTGGCGGTCACTACGTTGTCCCACAATCATACAATGAGCCCAACGTGAGTGGTATGGTCGAACTTGGAGCAATAGATACAGCCCGCTAAAGCAAACCTTTCAGTATCATTACCGGCAAGGCTCTTCGGAGAGGGAGAAGTTGATCACAGCTGTGAACGACCTCAGGTCCAGATTGCCAGTGCAAGTACCAGCCAGAGGTGGTCCAGAGAGCTCGAGATCACGGAGCCATGGCCAGACCGTCTCCGTGCCAATGCCATCAGAGCACGCCAGAGTGTTCGCCCAGTACGCTGATGCCTCGGAAATCGACGTCACCCAAGCCGTTGAGGCCGCCCTGAGCGCCAAACCCGCCTGGCAGGATATGCCCTTCACTGACCGCGCCGCCATCTTTCTCAGAGCAGCCGAACTCGTGGCGGGCAAGTATCGCTACGAGCTGATGGCAGCAACGATGCTAGGTCAGGGAAAGAACGCCTGGCAGGCTGAGATCGACGCTGCAGCAGAGCTTGCTGACTTCTTCCGTTTCAATGTTGGGTTTGCCCAGCAGATCTATGACAAGCAGCCTACCATCAACTCACACGCGCACCACGGACGCACTGATTGGCGGCCACTGGAGGGCTTCGTATACGCGGTCTCCCCCTTCAACTTCACCGCGATTGGCGGGAATCTTGTCTCTGCTCCTGCGTTGATGGGCAACGTTGTCGTATGGAAACCGTCGGCAATGAATGTCTATGCAAGCTATCTGGTGCACCAGATCCTGCTCGAGGCTGGTCTTCCTCCTGGAGTCATTCAGCTCATCAATGGCGATCCCGAGACGGTGACTCGAAAGGTCTTGGATCATCCTGAGTTCTCCGCTCTAAATTTCATTGGATCATCCAACGTGTTTCGCTCGCTCTTTGGCAAGGCAGCCGAGGGTGTGGTGAGCAAGAAATATCGCGATATTCCCAGAATGATTGGTGAGACATCCGGAAAGAACTTCCATCTCGTCCACCAATCTGCCGACATTGAGAACGCCGTCAAACACACCATCCGCGCCTCATTCGAATACGCCGGTCAGAAATGCTCGGCATGCTCTCGCATCTACCTCCCCGAAAGCCAAGCCCCCGCTTTCCTGGATGTGATGAAACGCGAACTCGGCGCCGTCAAGGTCGGAGCCCCGGAGGACTTTGATAACTTCACCGGCCCCGTCATCAATCAAGCAGCCTTCGACAAGATCACCAAAGCCATCGATGCGGCCAATCAGGACCCCGAGCTCGAGACCGTGGTAGGCGGCACCTACGATGGCAGCAAGGGGCTGTACATTAACCCAACCATCTACGTCGCCAAATCCCCCAAGCATCAACTCTTCAACGACGAACTCTTCGGCCCCGTCCTCGTGGCGCACATCTACCCCGACGCGGATTTCGCCCAAGAGCTCGAGGCCATCGACAGCCAGGGCGGGGGCTTTGCGCTCACAGGGGCCATCTTCGCCAGCGATCCCGTTGCCATCCGGCAGGCCGAAAACCGCCTTCGCTATGCGGCGGGCAACTTCTACACCAACTGTAAGACGACTGGGGCGGTCATCGGACAGCAGTCGTTTGGAGGGGCCAGAGGGAGCGGGACTTGCGATAAGGCGGGCAGTGTCAACCTTTTGATGCGCTTCACGGTGCCGAGGACGTTGAAGGAGGAGTACGATAAGTTGGACAGCGTGCTGTATCCTAGCAACCTTGATTCAGACCGTTCCTAGTGAGGGAATCAAACGCGCTTCTCCACAGTCAGCGCATTGTAGTTAATGAGCCGATTGGGGTCACTGGATGGAATGCAACCGATTAGAATTTCTAATTTCCTTTCTGAATACATACCATCATCAATCTTAACCACGTCAAGGCTCGCCCCCCCCCCCCCCCCCCCCCCCCCCCCCCCCCCCCCCACCCCCCCCCCCCCCCACCCACCACCCCCCCACACCCCCACCCCCCCACACCCCCCCACCCCCCACCACCCCACCCCCACCCCACCCACACCCTCTCCACNTTCCCTCTTCTCAATCCCCAACCGCACCCTCTCGCAAGAAGGAGGGGAAAAAAAGTCCCATCCACAACCTCCCCTCTCCTTTCCCCCCCCCCCCCCCCCCCCCCCCCCCCCCCCCCCCCCCCCCCCCCCCCCCCCCCCCCCCCCCCCCCCCCCCCACAACCCCCCCCCCCCCCCCCCCCCCCCCCGGCTCCAAGATCACAGCGAGCTTTCAATACATGCAGCCATCCAACTGCCCCATCGACGCCGCCGAAACCCAATCCAGGTTCGTAAAATCGAGCGAATCCGCCACCGCGATCAGCTGCGCCCCGCTCAACCCTTCCTCCGAATCCCAATCCCGCAACGGCTCCGAGTGCGTCTGCGAAAGGCTGGCCTCCATATCCATCTGCGCCGTCTCCACCCACGCCGACACCTCCTCGACGTCTCGTTGCTGCTGCGGCGGAACCACGTCCCGCGTTGTTGTTGTCGTCGTTGTCGTGACGGGCCCTGCTGCTGTGGTGGCCTTGGTGTGCAATCGCGTCAGCGTGTCCTCGAGCTGTTGCAGCTCGGCTTTTCGCAATCCCGCGATCAGGTTGCCACGCGAGACCATTTCGTCGAGGATCACGTGCGTTTTCTGCAGCCAGGATTCGTTGCGCCGGAGGAGGGAGGGGTCGACTACCCTGGTGACGAGAAGCACGACAGCGCTTGACCAGGTGGATTCGAGGTCGAAGGGGATGAAGCTTTCTGGTGGTGGTGAGAAGAGAGGTAGTGTTCAGTAAATGAACCGTAGGGATGAGTGTGCGTGCACGCAGACTCTGCTAATGGGGTTTTGCTTACCGAGGAGGCTTTGGGTTTGGAGAGTAGCGAGGATCTTCAGGGTTTCGTGCGCGGATGCGATACAGACGCGTAGTAGAGATCTCACACTTCCGGTTGAGCTGACCCGTACTTGCGCAGAGGTCTCGACCCGCTTCTGCCATAGGGCATAGAGTAATGGGCGGATGGTGAGGATGATACACTGTGGACAGCGCTTTAGCCTGCTCGTCCGTAAAAGGGAATGTGTTGTAGTGGGGTGCGAACCTGATGATGAAACAGGTGGAGATAAGCTGAGAGTCTCGAAATGCTGCTTGAGGCTTTCTTCAGATTGAGTGGGAATCCATTGTCTCGCTCGTCGTTGAAGCTCGCCAGACATTTCAGCGCGTTCTTGATGCTGGCCAGAAATCGACCGTCCATGCGACCCTCTTGACCGTAGACGGCTTGTGATTAGGACAGTCAGACAGGATGGACAAGTTAATATTGGGCATTTGGGTACTAACTTCGGAGTATCAGTGTGGTCGATTTGACGACTTTGACATGAATCGAAAGCGCCAGAGACTTTTGTGAGGCGCCCCCAAAGGACGGCAATTGCGCGCTGATGTCCTGTTCTGCGAGTGCAAGCGGTACACCCATCAAAGAGGACAGATGACAGTCGAGCAAATAGACGGTCCACCACACCTCTCGACATCTTTCAGTGAAAGCTTCAGAATGGTGCCGACTCTGAATGTCCGTGTGTATGCCGTGGACAACAGCCATTCGTAATGCTTGTCCAATCTGCCGTCATCATGAGCGCCAATGGGCAGAGTCGTATCCCATTGGAATACGGAGCTTACCAGAAGCAAGGCACTTTCACGCATGTCCAAACATTGAAGATAAAGCGCCGCACAGCACAGTATCTCCATTGAAGGGGTGGGATCCTTGCAAAGCTGTGTGGTGTCAGGCAGTAGTTGCATCGCATGCGTGTACAGATCCGCTCCTGGAGGCTGTCGATCTTGGCCGACACGAACAACGAAGGCCTTGCCGAGAGCGAGAATCAGAAGATAGTGGCTATGCCACAAGTCGGAGCAGTCGTCTTGACGAGTCTGGTCATGATGCCTGCTGAAATTACGCATAAAGTCTTCCTCATCGAACAGATGAAACAGTTGGCCGCAGTGGAACTTGACTGCGTTAATGAGAAATAATGCAAAGTCTGAAGTCGGCAGCGCAGCCTTGTCGAAATCTGCGGAGCTTCGTCGGCCACCGATTCGTCCGAGCTCATAGGTCTGTCCTTCGAAGAGGAGACTGGCGGCTGGGAGGGATGTGCCATAGACATGCTCGTGAGCGTGGCTTAGGATACGCCTGCCAAAAGACCAGTTCGAAGATGTACCCAGGTAGGCTGTGAGAGGATTTGTTGTCAGGACTGGATCGGACTGTGCAGGGTGGTTGGTAGGAAGGCTTACATGGTTCACCTTTGCTGTCTGCTACGTAGAGCGACTTGCCAGATACCAAAGGGTTTGTGTAAAGCTCGTCTGAGTCAGCACTGTCCCTGCGCGACTGAGATTCAGACTCGGACTGGTCGTTGGGGCGCGAAGGATTGGCAGGATTGGGGGGATTATGAGAATGTCCATCGTAGTCTAAGAAGATATAAGCGACAAGTCTGTTGCGGCCACGCTTCACCCACTGGCTTGAAGATATGAATCGTAATACTCATCAGTGGATGGAACAGGTTCAACGTGATTTCGTTCAGGGTCTCCTCTGCCGCGCTGGCGAGAGTCTTGGACTTGTCTTTCAAGAGAGTCGAGAAATCTACGTGACGTCTTCAGCCAGGCTCTGCAATTGAGACATGTGCGCGCTTGCAACCTACGCTTTCGAGACTACCACCTTCTGAGGCTCGCTGGAGAAATTGCAAGGAAGATTCTTCTTGCAGCACTGGCCGCAAGGAGCGGTACCGGAGCATCTGATCTTTTGTTGACGGCAACGAGTACACCTGTTCCCAGTCACTTCTGTGCGCTTGTAAAAGATGGATGATAGAGGCTACAGAGGCAATGATTGGTAGTTGACTTACGCGTTTGGCGCCCGCTTTCTGATGCGATGCTCCTGATGCTGTTGCTGTTGCTGGCTCGCATTTTCCATCTCATGGCTCACGAACCTAGCGCGTTCTACATACCCAATCGGTCACGTTTGAGGTCGATATTGATTTTGATCTTGATATCGAACACGGCCACCAATCTGGATGACGTATTACTATGCGGGGTCAGCCTTCTGGATTGAGCTTAGTGCATCAAAACAATGCCAAGCCTAGACAAGTAAGAGGCGAAAAATATCAATATTTATTTTCAGCCTCAAGATGCCAACATCAACACGAGACGTTCCTACCCCTTCAAGCCTTTCGCGATTTGGTGCCCATTACGCCACAACTCACGAACGAAGAACACAGTCGATATCTCCTCTCGGCTTCTGATCCAATGAAGGTGAAAGAAGCTGAGTTGGCACTTTAAGACGGACTCTTGAAAACAGCGCAGGAACGATGGAAATCAGCAGCTGATGCTAATAGACATATACGGGTGGCTGCTGATAATGTATGAGATCGACCTGTTCTCACGCTGAACCTTGCTTGACTGGCCTACAATCTGGCCCTGATCATGGTTGACTTGTCCTTGATCAGGTCTCGGATCTCTTGCGACGTCCCAATCCTCCAACTGACTGAGCTGCTCCAATCCTGGCCTCTCAAATCTGTCTTTCGCCATTGCCATCGAGATTGTTGCTGCGCTCTTCTACTTAGCAAGTCTACCACCCACTTTCCAAAACTTGGCATCATCTTGAATCCATGGCCAGAGTCACCAGATAAAACGACGAGCGATTGACCCGTGTTCGGCACGAAATCGATGCAGTACTCCGAATCTGCCGTGTCGGCAAACCAGCAAAGCTTTTGCTCCACGAAAGGTCTCTCAGCCATCCATGGAAAAGTCTCGCGTAACAGCTGTCTCAACTTCCGCTCATCCTCTATGGGGATGTAATCCTGTGGAGGCGGGAGGTGATCGGCTGGCGGCAAGGAAACACCATCGTTGTCTGTGTTGGTGTATCCGGTGCCCAATGGGCAGAGCTTGAACAAACGTGTTTTGGGGTCGGGCTCGAAGAAGAAGCCAAGATCGCGAACATTTGTTGTGGGGATTCCGCGCAGGTAGTTCGTCTCCGCTTCGTTCAACTGCACGTGTGCCACCGACCAGCATCGCGCCACGACAAAGTTGCCGAGACTGGGGATTAAGGACGCACCATAAGCGCCAAGGGCACAGATCGTTAGATCGGCGAGGTGATCTTTACCATCCGCCGTTTTGAAGCCAACACAACAACGACTCCCGCTGCTGTCGCTCTGGGCTTCAGCATAAAGGAACTCTACCACTTTGCCTGCAGATTCTCCCAAGACGAACTTTACTCCCATGCTTGCACAATACTCCCAGATGCCTTTGATTGCATCCGCAGAGTGAGCATAGCCTGCATTTCGGTTGAAGTATCCTTTGAACCCTGTCAAAGGTCCCGAGTACTGCCATGTGTATTTCTTGAAATCCTCTCCACTGTTCAATGGTCTGATCCCAGAGGAGAGTAAGGGGTGTGCTGATATTGACGCGAGAGCCGTCTCCAAATGATGGAATGCCTTTGGCGGTGCTCTGCCGGTCGCCGCCACGACATAGCCTGTCTGGTGGTAATATTGTCCGAATAATGGAGTTTTCCACCCTTCAAGGGCATCCTACCTCGCCCCCAGCCCTGTCAGTTGCTGCACGCGGCATTATGATCGAATTCAAGACTCGGTTCGCGTCGGTTGCGAGCAGATACGTCTTGTCAACTCTGGGATTATGAAAACGTACAAGGGCTAGGTCACGGTAGAAAGGGTCCTCGTACTCTACACGGACAATCTTGTTCAGATCCCAGGCGGCAGAATATCTTGACGGTATTTGTTCGGCGCGCTCAAACACCGTGATGTCAGTATAGCCCGCATTCTTCATGTGTAAGGCGGTGGAAAGACCCCATGCGCCGGCTCCAGCAACAAGGACGGGCGAATCTTTGCGTGCCATGGTCAAGAATGTTGAAATGAATTATGGTCCTCAACGCCTGACTCGAGTTCAGCCTTGACTTTATCCAGGACCAGTCTCGCAAAGCACTACTGCGGCATGGGGCATTTCAGACTTACGATACGCAATGCCGATATGAAAGCGTGGGGCTGGAATCTCCGGCGGTCGGGGCGGAAAGAAGTCGGCTCATCAACCGACTCCGACTAATCTTCGTCCCGAAGTACCGCAGCCCTGCATTGCGATAATCACCAATTGGTCAAGCCATGATGCAAGAGCGTCTGAAATGAAAATGCTCCAAGGCCTAATTGGAGGAGGGTCCGGCACAAAGTATGGCATGCTCACGCGAAGATGGCAACGGACAACGTCTGCTGAAGAACAACAATGAGCATCCTCACCACGGCGTCCTCGGCGGACGATCTGAGGGATATCAACGACCATGCGATTCGCGTACGGAAACAGTCGGCGCGCAACAGCGATGGATCCCCAGAGAAAAGGAGGCTCAGCTCTAGATTCATGATTGATGCTACCAGCGCTGTCACGGCAGGTGCTCTTGTCGCACCTCTCGTCACAGTGATCGACCAGTATGCTTCGTTTTGCTTACTTTTTGCTTACATTTGAAGATGTCTTGGAGGGAACATCCGCTGATATACCCACAAGGGCAGTCGCTGAGAGGGTCTCAGGTCGCTACTCCTTCGCCATGTCGCTGAAGACCTCTCTTAGACAATTCCTGATCCGTCCCCACACCTTCGTCTTTACTCGTCCATTTGGCATAATGATGCTATTGTATAGTAGCACTTATCTGACTGCAAATGTCATCGACACTATCAGCTCCGACAAGCAGGATCTGCCAGCAAGCACAACCACGAGTGGCCTCAGTAAGTTCAGCGCAGTGGCGGCGGTCAATATGAGCTTGGCTTTGTACAAAGATAGCCAATTCACTCGAATGTTCGGCCTTATTTCCCCTCGACCTCTTCCACCTGCCAGCTACGCATTGCTGGCTCTGCGCGATTCGCTTACCATTTTCGCCTCATTCAATCTACCGCCCAAGCTCGGACCGATACTTCCAGATACCATAGAGAATCACTTTAGTCGTCTATCAGTGGCAAAATTTATCACCCCTGCCGCGATGCAAGTCTTCAACAGTCCATTACACCTATGGGGGCTGGACCTGTACAACAGGAATTCTCCTAGGCCAGCTTCGGATCGCTTGAACAAGATATGGGCCGACTGGCCGGCGACCGCCCTTGCGAGAATGTGCAGAGTCATACCTGCCTTTGGTGTTGGAGGGGTGGTCAATATGAGAACGAGGGCAAGACTGATGAGTGCCTAGAGTCGGACTCGCGCTGCAAGCCGTTGTCAAGATGTTTGCGGATGAAGCCAATGAATTGGTTGACACTGGGAACGTTGGAGCACACGTCTTGGAAGGTATGAGATTTCGATAACTAAGAACTACATTATAACTCAAACGCGACGCACGGTCAATGGTGCTTTGATGGTATCAAATCACATCGCTACAGACCTGCAATGCTAAGGTTCTCACTCGAATCTCCTCAGGCCAATCGAGCCCTGATGGGAGTTCTATCATCCGACCTCTGATCGTCTTCGAGCCAGCTCAGCGGCTTCATTGTGTCCAGGATCCTTTGTTTCGATTTGCCATCAGGTTCCTCGTATGGCCTCCTTGGTCTCAGTAGAGGGGCCGCATCACCGATGCCCGCTCGAGGCGCAGTCGTCACGGCTGCTGCAAACTTGGTATTTGCTGTCCCCGCCTTCGTCGGTGACTCTGCAAGAGAAAGCGCTCTCTGCAGGACCAATGCTTCCTTCTCTCTTCCGGCGCTCCAAAGGGCAAAGACTCTCGCAACCGACTTTGGGAAGACATTGGCAAAAGCCGCGATGCAGCCTGCACTCCCGACAGCAAGACCCCCGAGCAAGAAATCTGCCTGCCCTCCGAAGACGGCGAAGCGCGAAGGTGGGAAAACGGCCGACAGACGCGCAATTTTGGCCACGGACCCGCAGGTCAGCTTCACCCCGACAACATTATCATGCTGCCTGGCAATCTGTTCGATGATGTCTGAATCTAGATCTAGACCGTTGCACACCGCTGGAAAGTTGTATAGGATGATGGGTAGCGGTGATTGTTGCGCCACCTGTGCGAAGAATTGCTTGACTACGGCTGGTGTCGTCTGCTTTCCAAAGTATGCGCATGGCAACAGCAGAGCAAAATCCGCGCCGGCATCGTGCGCATCCGCGATGAATTCCAGGGCCTGCGATGTTGAATGGCCGCCCACACCCGCGATGATGGGGAATCCTGTTGGTACAGCCTGCCTGCCAGCGACCACCAAGCTCTTGCGTTCCTCTCGGTTCAGGAGGAAAGTCTCCGCATTGGTGCCTAAGACCACCAAGCCTCGCAATCCGGTCCTGGAGAGATAGGAATAATATTTCTTCTGCGAGACCAAGTCGAGCTTGTCGGTCCCTGGATGAAAGAATGTCACGGCGGGAACATAGCAGCCAGGTGCTGGCACCGGACAGCTGTGCTTCTTGACGGGCTTGGAATCGGTCTCCCTCACCAATGTGTCTAGGACCATGGTCAGAACGAAGTTGGCGCTAGTATGCTTTTGCTGACACCTGAGGTTTCCCGGCGACGACCGGCAAGCACTTGCTCTTTAGTACCTGCTTGGTGTTTTGCCATGGTGAGATTGATGATTTGCCTTATTGCCGCAGCCGTAGCGTGGCCGATGATATCCGTTATCGATGCTCGGGAGCTACGGAACGCCCTTTTCCGATGAACCGTAGCTCATCCGTGCTCCAGTCCTATCCCTTCGTTTGCTGAGTAGGCAGCCATTTCCTCAAATAGTAAAGCGTCGATTCTAAGCCAATAATAGGCTTTGCATACAAATTTAGGTGGGCGGGCCAGGTCTTGGCAACCCCTTACCGCCGCCCACTTCGGATCTGTCGTTTTTTATGAATTCCTTCCCAATACCGTTGGTTCCTATACGCATAACGACCCTTATACGATGGATAAAAGCAACCCTATACCGTCTAAGGTGCTCTTACTCTTTATCTACCGATATTTCTATCTATCTTTTGTAATACCGGACGACTGCGATAAGCTTATTAATATATAATATAAATCCGTTTTTTGGATAAATAGATTTAATAATATAACGGTATTAATATTTTAAGGTTTATATTACTAAAATTATAATCGAATTTACGAGTCCGGCCAGTTAAATTATAAGTATAACCGATTCCAACGAGCCTTTAGAACTCTCGTCGAGTCAATTTAAATTTAAACTAATCGATTTTATAAAGGATTTACAAGTTAAAAGCGGCTTAATAAACGATAAAGTAAAAGAGCTTCCATTAATACCGACGATTATTATAATTGTCCGTCGAATATATTGCTCGTTATTAAACGTAATTATTTAAGCCACCTATATATTCGTTATAATTTATAACCGGCTATAAGAACTATATATTTTGGCTTTTAGGGGTATTAACGTACGAAATCTCCGGGATATCTTTACGACGGTATAAATCGAAAAGTACCGTACGCTATAAATTATTAATAATATAAACCGTTATTATTAATATTACGGTATTATTATCTTCCTAAATAAAGCTTGCAACGTCCGTAATAATAATAACCGTACGGAATCCCCAATTTTATAATTTTTTTGAGATCTCTTTAATAACTATTTATATTTTAGGTATCCCGGAGTTACGTTTTATAGTACCGTATATACCAATACCGAATAATTTAAAATATATAAAGAAATTCGTCTTAATAAAGAAGTTGTCGATAAAAACGATATACTTTAAAGGCTTTAATAAAGCTTTAATAAGCTTAATAACCACCTTGCTAATCTTTAATAAATTACCTTTTTTACGGCTTTTACGAATACCCTTAATCCCAATATACTTAAATATAAACCGGAAATTAATAAAATAGTTGCTATAGTAAAGTAAGTAAATCTTAAAGCCGATATTTACGGCTTTAGCGTTAATATTCATAATATATTTACTACGGGCTTTATATTGGATTAGCTGTTTATTTACGGATACCTCTTTATTAGGTTTAATAAGTTTTTTATAAGTAGCCCTAAAAT